>JAKSZU010000004.1:12540963-12612994 GCA_026018925.1 Tupaia tana
GGCCCTTCTGTGGCTTTGGATGCCCAGCTGGGGGGCCAGGATTGAACCCACACGCTGCACCTGAAGAGCCCAAATTCTTACCCGCTGTGCTGCACACCTTCCTGTGATGTCAGGACTCAGCAGGGCCATAGAGGACCAGAAACAGGCTTGAAAATGAAGTAGGAAAGGGACCAGCTGGGTCTCCTAGGAGGCCCAAGCTTGCAGGCCTCTGTTCTCATCGTCAAACAGAGAACGGTCTGACCCAGCCCAGCAGCCAGGTCTCGTGGCCAGCAGAGTGACTCCCCTGGGCTAACCTCTCCCCAGGCAGACTCTCACTCTGCAGGAGTGACCAGGGACTCCGGGTGCTCAGGGAGGGCCCTCTGCCCGCGCTGGAGCTTGGCTTTGCAGGAGAGCCTGACTCAGGGTGACACAGGGCTTCCTCCGGGAGCCACGCCCCTGCTCAGTGGCCCGCCTCCACCACCATGTGGAAAACTGCTCCCCTGCCCCCGGGAAGGAGAGCTCGACCCAGGGGTACCCTCTCAGGAATCACAGCCGATTCACTCCAACCGTCCCCGAAGGTGAGGGAAGAAGACCCTGCTTTCCTGTGGTTGTCAGGGTGCCTGGAGGCTTGCAAGGGATCTCCGACTGAGAGCCTTGTGCGCTGCCCCCGGAATCGATGGCCAGCTGGGAGGGGAGCCCAGCGCAGCGACAACGGATGTGCTCAGTAATTACTCCCCGTCCATCCCGGTTCGGAGCCCTGAGCTCAGGAAGCGCCTGCTCCTCTCGAGGCTGGTGGGGTGGAGGCAGGGACACAGCCCTGGAGGCTGCCTAGGAGCCTCAGGTCAAGCCTCCGCCTGGCTGGGGGACCTGGGACACTGCCCCGCTCTGCGTCAGCTTACTCCTCTGTAAATGGGCATAGTCACTTTACTCCCCTCCAGGACTCCAGGGGCGTGCTCAGAACACTCAGGAGATCCTTACTAGACAACTGTTTAGTAGCCAGGTGGATCTGGGTTCGAATCCTACCACCAGCACTAACGACAGTGAGACTCTGGGTGAGTGCCTCGACCTCACTGGACCTGTTTCTTTATCTGGACTCTGCTCCCAGGGGTGCTGGTGGCATGGGGTAGGCAGGACACACAAAATGCTGGAACCCAGCCCTGGCACGGGGTAGGGGCAGGGGCCTGGCAGCGTGGGGCCCTCAAGGCAGGCTGAGGCCCTTCCCCACTCCCTTCCGCTGCCCCGCCCCCCCCCCCCCCCCCCCCGCTGTGGTGGCCCCGGCTGGGGCAGGAAGGAAGTGAGGAGGGCAGCGTGGCTTCCCCTTTTCTGCCTGTCCAGGAGCTGGCTCTCCCCTCAGAGCCTCAGAGGAGGGGACGCGGCAGCAGCACCATGGCCCCCCGCACGGCCGCCGTCAGCCAGACCTGCTGCTGCTTCAACGTGCGCATTGCCACCACCGCCCTGGCTGTCTACCACGTGGTGAGTGTGCAGGCGCCCTGGGCTGTGTGCATGTGCGTGTGCACGCGCGTGGAGCCCTGCAGTGGGGAGACTGCTGCCTCCCGCCTCTGTGGGCCCAGGCCAACCCCTTCCCTGTGCCCGGCCTCACTTCCCCTCTGTCAGTGGAGAGAGCGGTGGTGGGTAGGAGCCCGCTCCTGGCCTGGGGCTCGGGCTCTGCCTCCGTGAAATGGGCAGGGCGGTGGTGTGCACGCACCGGGGCCCTCTTCGGAGAGGGGCTTGTGGGCCGGGGCTGCTTCCAGGGCGTGGGTCGTGCATCTCCCTTGGCCCTCCTGGGACCTGGGTGCTGAGGAGAGGAGACGGTGGGGAGGCAGGGCGGGGGTCCCCTGCCTTCCAGCTCAGCCACACCCCTGCCCTCGCCACAACACGGGAACTCGGGATCCTGTGCTAATGAGGAGAGGGTGCCCGGCCCCAGATCCTGTGGGGAAACTGAGGCAGCGGCCTCGGTGATTTTCTTAGGAGGCGCCTGGAATGCAGGCAGGAGGGAGTCTGTCTCCTGTGAACTCAGCGGCCGACTCCCCACTGCCGGGGGGCTGAAGGCTGGGGTCCCTGCTCTGTCCTGGTGGCCCACCTCCACCCTCAACTCCCAGCCACACCCAGCTCCCCCAGACCCAGGCTCCCTCTGGGGGTGACTCAGGGCGGTGTGAGCAGTTCTCTCTGAGCTGGGAAGAGCTTCCTCAAACTGAGCACAAACCCGCTGCGACCCAGAGCCCGCTGCGACCCAGAGCCCGCTGCCTCTGCTTCCTGCCTCAGGCTGGCTGCAGGCTATGGTGAGAGCGCGCCTTTGGAGCCCGCTCGGCGGTTAGCACACAGCGCCTGCAACTCCTGGCTTCCCGTGTCCTAGCTGTGCAGCCTCAGGCAACTAACATAACCTCTCGGAGCCTCAGTTTCTTTATCTGAAAAAGATGGGGGTGAGAAGAACAGTGCCTGTCTGGTAGGGGTGCTGTGAGGACGCGGAGTTAGCAGCTCTGAAGCCCTGTGTGCCTCCCAGTGGCCTGCCCCAGCACGCGTCCCACATGGCCCTGGAGCCAGGCTGTGGGAGGCTGGGACGCTGGCCTCGGGAGAGCTCAGCGGATGTCATGCCCGGGTCCTGCCCGTGCAGAAGCCGGCGGCCGCTGGGCTGTTCCGGCACCGGGTCTTCAGGGCCCCGCACCGAGACAGTGGCATGCGTGGAAGGGCAGCATGTGTGCAGAGGCAGCTCTGTGGCCAGCAGGTCCCTGGTCCAGATCCCGGCCTTGCCACTAACTGGCAGCGTGGCTTCTGCTGAGCCCTCTCTGGGCCTCAGCCCCCCGTGTAAAGTCCTGACAGCCACAGGCTCTGGACAGGCTATGTAAGTGGCTGTGGCGGCAGGTGGACCCGTGGTGGCCTGGCTCCTTGTTTGGCGCCCCCCCCATAGTTGCTGTGTTCCTGCTGACGTGCACTGAGGGACGTGCCCAGCCGCCGCCCTTCTCATGGCCAGAGAAGCAGAAAGCAGACTTTCTGTACCCTCGGACGTTTCCGTGTGGGCACTGATGCGAGGCCATAGGAGGTCCCTGTGCAGACCAAGCCGGTCCAGCTGGCTGCTGGGTCCAGAGGCTGCTGGGAGCCCGGGACTGTGTGGGATGCGAGGTTCCTTCTTGCTCTGAGACCCTCACTGTCCGCGGTTAAGATACCTGGCCGCTGGCCACAGAGCTGGAGAATGTGTGAGCCAAGTGATTAGGGAAGACTTCTTGGAGGTGGTGCCATAGACAGGAGGCACAGGCTGTGGTTGGAGGCAGTGTGGACGGGAGAGGAGAAACAGGTGTGCAAATGTGTGTGTGTGGTGTGGCTGGTGTAGGGGCACTAGAGGCCGACCTGGACGCTGGGGGAGGAGGTGGCCAGGTAGTCGAGTGAGAGCTCGCACCTTCCCTGGCACGCTCGGCTGGTGCTTGGGTGGCATGCGTCTCCGTGGTGGAGACGAAACCATGTGTCGTAGGCTGCTGGCAGCACCCCCCGGCCTCTGCTCGGTAGATGCCACAGCTCCCTGCCCCCACCAGTGTGAAGACTCAGATGTCTTTGGACATGGGAGCAGTTACTGCCCACCGAGGACCATGCTGCACGTCGGACGCCCTCGAGCAGCCAAGGACAGGAGCTGAGCGGCCTGGGGCCGAATGGCCCCGCGCCCTGAGCTGAGGACCCTGCTCTGGGGCTGTCCCCTGCCCCCCGGTGAGCCGGCTCTCCTTCCCAGAAAGGGCAGACGGGGGCTTTCCTGTGGCTGCAGTCGGCAGCAGGTGTGTGGACAGGACCTCAAACATCTGGATGGAAAACGAGAAGCTGTCACCCAGATGTGTCGCTCACCCCTGCTGGTTGTCATCTGGGGCCGGCCATGCGTGACGACGCTGTCGCTGCTGCTGGGAGCTATTTGTGGCTCAGACTCTGGGGTGTGAAATCGTCCCCGTGGGGCTGAGGCACCTCCACGCTTCACTGCGTCATGCCGGCGTTGCTGTTGGTCTGGGGGAGTTGGTCCTCGGCTCCTGGCTGGGGTCTTCCTCGGGACCTCACTGGGCTTGTGTAGGGGACTCCGGGGCACCCGAACTCACACATGCAGATAGAGACTTTTTTTTTTTTTTTCTTTTTTTTTCTGGAGAGATTTTTGCTACAGGGCGCGTGCACTCATCAGAAAGACAGAGAGAGACAGAAAGCGAGAAATCAGCCCCCAGGGGGGATGGCCACGCCGCAGTCCCTTCTCCTCCATTCTCCTCTCGGGATCCTGGGTATGCACACACATGTGCGGCATGAGTTTAAGCCACCAGGTCTGGGACTCGAACCGCGTTCGACTACATGGGAGTCCAGCTACATAGTCATTATGCCAACTGCTGGTCCTGACAAGGACATTTTCTAGGTTGGCCTCCTGGGTCCTGGCTTGTGGTTGCCCTAAAGCCTGTGTCGAGGGTGGGACCCAGGAGATCCCTAGGCCTGGACCCCCAGCCCTGCCTCCCTTCCCCGAGGTGCCTGGAGTACTGCTGGCAGAAACACATGGTCCCGGAGACTGGCAGCTGCCGTGACCCCAGCGACGGGACGTCTGGGCCTGAGGGAGGGGCTGCCGGCTGTGTGCAGGCTGGGGGGCCGGCCTGTGCTGGCAGACGCCCTGCGGATAACAGACAGTGGCGGGTGGCGGGCGGTGCCTGGGCCCGTCTGTCCCCCGGCGCAGCAGTGGGCCTCGTGGTGGTTCTTGGTCGGGACGGCCTTCCTCGCTGGCCCCCCTCCCGTCACTGCTCCTGGATCGTCTCTGCCTCCCTGGGCTCCTCTTGTTCCCTGTGACCCCGGCAGCCTGGGGGACACTGCTTAGGCCCCTGGCCGACAGGGACTCGTCTCACGGCTTCTTCATGAGCCACCGGGCATGACGTGCTCTGCGGAGGAGGGCCTTGGAGGACAGTGCCGTTCTCGGGGGGCACAGAGGGGTCGCGCCAGACGCAAGGCCTGTCCCTGTTGGTGGTGACCCCGAGCACCAGGCTGAGGAGTGTCTATCCGCCCCCACGGGGAGGTGACTTTCCTCCCCACCCCGTACCCCGCAGGGACATGGAAGTTGAGGAGTTGGTCTGTCCCCCAGGGTGGGGCAGCCTCCCATGTTATCAGATGCCTCTGGTGGTCTGGCTGCCCCCGGTGTTCCGGAACGACACAATCTGCCCCGGGTCAGCAGGATTTGCGGCAATCCTGGACCTCAGGTCACAGTCCAGGCCGCCACTCAGGGGCCCGTGGACCGCTCTTGCGTGGGACTGTGGACAGCCTCTGTCATTTAAAGGAGGGATCTCGGCCTCCCCGACAGACTGCAGCGCCGTCTCCCTCAGGCGGGGTGCAGCCTGGGCTCCTTCAGGCCTCTGCCCTCGGGGGCCAGCTGCCAAGGAAAACCCAACATTGATGGGTGACAGGTCATGGGGCACAGAGGAGGGTCTTAGCCTGGCCCTGGGGCTGGGAGTGGGGTTTCAGGAGGGCTTCTTGTTGGAGGAGACCCGGGTCCTCAGATGAGCAGCCCTTTGAGCACACTGGATAAAAAGGCTTTCCAGGCAGAGGGAGTGTGTGAGCGAAGGCTCGGAGTGGGAAAGGCTGTGTGCCGTGGACACTGGGGCTGGGGGAGCCATGGACTGGGGGCCGGCCACCGGATGGGAAGCAGGGGCACCAGCAGCAGGACACTGGCCTGACCCCGCATGTGTCATAGCGAAGGGGTGGTCCCTGCCTGACCCCTCTGCCCACTTCCCGGTGGAGGCAGACCTGGGACTGCCTGAGCAGGGGACCCTGGGCTGAGCCAGGGGGCGGACAGAAAAGGCCTTAGCCGGCCCACGGCTGGGCCTCCTCCTCTGGGAAGCCTTTCCCCTCACCCAGCTTCCCATGACTCATTTCTGCTTTCTTTCTTCTTTTTAGAGAGATTTTTGCTATAAGGGGCGTGCGCTTGCTGGAGAGATGGAGAGACAGACAGGAAGTGAGAAATCACCCCCTGGGGGGATGGCCACGCCGCACTCCCTTCTCCTCCACTCTCCTCTCGGGATTCTGAGCATGCATGCACACGCGCCCGGCCTGAGTTTTAAGCCACCGGGTCCAGCAGCTCGACATGCCAGGTGTGTGTGCGCACGTGTACCCAAAATCCCAAGAGGAGAACAGAGGAGAATATATTGTGAGGGTGATTTCTCTCTCTCTCTCTCTCTCTCTCTCTCTCTCAACTGTGGTTGACTATGTGGGAGTCCAGCGAGGTAACCGCTTCGCCATTTGCTGGTCGCCCATGATTCATTTCTTCTTGATGGTCCAGCTCACAGGAAGCTTCCTTTCTCCAGAAAGTGCTCCTGGTTTTCCCTGAGTTCCTGGGCTCTTCTCCCTGCTCCACTGTGGGGGCGGTGGGCGAGGCCCTTAGGCCGGTGCCTGGCACTCACCCGTGGGGTGGCCTTAAGCAGGCAGCCTCTGCCAGGGCCGTCCAGGCGTCGAGCCCCCAGCAGGTCTGGCAGGCACAGTGCCCAGAGGGGGCGAAGGGGCCATCACAGAAGCCACCCCCTTTGAAAGTGCACTGCCTTGGGATCTAAAAATAGGCCCCACTGCCAGGGAGGGGAAGGCCCGGTCAGAGTCTGGTAGGAACTGCCACCTTCATGCCTGGTGCCCCGGCTGGGCAGAGACGCTGTGTCCTCTGTGGCTTCCTGGAGTGGTGGGGACATTGACGGGGCGAGTGGAAGCCTTGGCTCTGCCCCAGTGCCCTGGAGAAGGGGCCGGGTCCACTGGCCATCTTCCTCACTTTTGGGGCGTGTACCCCACCTTCTAGCTTATATATTGGTGGAGGCAGGTTCGACCTGCTGCCTCAGAGGGCCCGCGGCTCTGAGGGCTGGTGGGTGCAGGGCCTCCTGGGGCCCCCTGAGACCGCCCTGGCTGGGCCAAGGCTTCTCCACCGTCGCCCTGACCCCGACCCCCCAGGAAGTGAGGATTTTATTTTGAGTTAGGGCGGTGGCCCGGAACTAGGACTTCGCTCCGAGCTCACTATGCGGTCTGTCATGTTTCCTGGGCCCGTCCTGCCCGGGGCAGGGAGGGCATAGAACCCCTGTGAGACAGGAGGCGGGTGTGGGCTGCCCGACTCAGCCCTGCTTAGGGGTGCCCAGGAGCACCCCTCCCAGCCTCTGTTGCCTCCCCTATCAGGTGGGGTCAGGAACCCCCGCTTGTGAGCACCTGACAAATGGCAGCTACACCCAGGGCGTCCGTTTACAGAAAGGGAAACTGAGGTAGGGGCGAGCGCCCTGCAGCTGTTGTCCTGCTCCTGGGGCCGGAGGGCGGGCTGTGGGCGGCCACGGTGCGTCAGCCTTCACGTCGGGAGCTTATTCTTGGAATCCTGGAGCCCGGGTGCGCAGGTCCCCCGGTTTCGCCTGCCAGCCGGGGAGAGAGGGGGCAGTGATAGGCCGCACCAGCATTCACAGGAGGCCTGCCCTCCTGAGCGCCCGGCCACCGTGGGAGCAGGGCCCAGTATGCCTGCGGGTCTTCGCTCTGAAGCGAAGCCGAGGAGTGATGGCTGGGCACCCCCTGGGAGGCGGAGGGTGCTCCCCAGAGACTGAGAAAGTGGAGGTGATTCCCACGGCCTCTGCCACCAGGACCGCGCCGGAGTTTCACCTTGGCGTCCTCTCCAGGGCCAAGGCCAGCCTCCCCGTCTTTCTTGAGCGTGGCAGGGTGGCAGCTGGCCTTGCAGGGTGGGTGCACTCGGGCTGCCCAGAGGCCAGGGGAGGGCTGGCTGCCCGCTCCAGCAGGGACGCGTCAGATGCTCGCTGTAGGCTGGCCGCCGTGCGCCCTGGCCTTTGGTGAGCCGCACCTGCTCCCTCCCCCTGTGGTGCTCAACCCTCTGTCTGCCAGCCCCTATAGCCACGTGTTCTCAGTGGGTCCACGTGTTTTCCCGGCCACACGACCGCTGCCTTTTGCTGGGGGCCACTGCAGGCGCATGGACGGCCCTGCGTCCCAGTGTGCGGTGAGGGCTGCTCACAGTCCCGCGCCTCCCGCCCCTGTTCTCAGGGTGCCGTTCTCTCCGACCCCAGCGCCCTTCCTGTTTTGGGAGAATCTCCTGTAAGATGTACCTCCTCGACCAGAGAACCTCGCGCATGGGGCCCTGTGTGCTGTGTGCTCTGGCCGGGAGCCTCTGGACCCAGCCTGGCCTGACTCATCTGTGTCCCCGGGCCCGGCAAGGTCTAGTGCCAGCTGCTTCGTTCTGTCTGTGAGCGCCCACACTGGCGAGCTCACACAGGGACCGGAGGACACTGGAGTGCACGTCCCCACGTACTTCCACGGAGCCGATCCGCCACATGGCCCACCCAGACGGGAGCAGTGCCCCAGGCCTGGCTTGCTCCTCACCACTCCGTCGGCCCCAGGCTTCCGCCAGCGGGCTTGGCCCTGGGCACACGTGTGCTCTCAGTCGGCCTCCCGTCCGCCCTTGCGCTGGGAGCTGGGAGCCGCTCGCTCTCCCTTGTCTGGAGAGTCCCATCCCTCGGATCTCCCGCCAGCTGGGCTGCTCCCGGTTCGGGCTGGTCAGCCAGAGCAGACGTGGTCTCCAAGCAGGTGGAGGCCACAGGCCCTCTCTGCGCCCACTCTGAACCCCCGGCCAGCTGGCAGGTGCACATCACCTCGTTTACACCTCCCAGCTACTCTGTGGGGTAGTGGATGGGGAGACTGAGGCACAGAGTGGTAAATGGCCAGTTTGGGACCACCCAGGGAGCAAGGGCAGCCCTGGGGCCCTAACCCAGGCCTGGGAGCTGGGCCCGGGGAGAGGGATGGAGGTAGAGGGAGGAGAGGGCTGTGGCCAGCATGCGGCCTCAGGACGGGTGACACCATGGCATCTGGGCTGGTGGGAGGTGGCTGGGAAGAGTGCTCTGGGGGACAGGCCCCGCCTAGCGGCTCCCTGATGAGCTGTGGCAGGAAGCAGAGGAGGGGGTGCTTCCTCTTCTGCCACCTTCCTCCTCGCCCATGCCTCTGGGTGCCCCAGGGAGAGCCTGGGCACTGAGCGTGCGTGATGGGCGACAGCAAGGATAATGGTCTGATTGCTGCGAGTCCCAGGCCCCCGAGGCCCCAGGCCCAGGGCGGAGCAGCCCTGGAGGGGAGGGGCAGGAAGACGTGGAGCTCAGGACGCCTGTGCAAACTGCCCCATCTGTGGTCAGGGCTCAGGACTCCAGCCCCCCACCCCCAGACAAGAGGGACCAGCGAGCTGCAGATCTGTTAGGAGCAGTGACGTGGTGGCTGGGAAGGGGCCTGGGCCCGCCTGGTGCGTGGGGCTCCCTGAGCCTCAGCCCTTCTTCACATGTCACGGGCGTGGGGGGGGAGGGGCTGCCTGCCAGGAGATGGAGACACAGGGCCCTCTCCTGCAGAGGGCCTGGGTTTGAACCGAGTCGAGAGCTCTGGGCTTCCCACCGCGATCTGCTTCATCTCCACTGTCACCATCCTGTCATGAGGTCCTGCCCTCGCCCATGGTCAGCAGCTGTACCAGTCCGTGTGACCACTGGGCTAGGTACCACCCCCAGCAAGGCGTGGCTGCTACCACCCGCCACCCTGTGCACCCACGCCCACTGCCCCTCCCCCAGATCCACGGGATCATCGCTGTCACCAGCACCCGCATCCTGATGGCCACCCTCCCGCCAGCTCACTCCCCACACCCACCCCTGTGGCATGGTTGCCGTCCCCTCGGGGTGAGAAGCCAGAGCCCCGCAGCTTGCTTCAGGGCTCAGAGCTTGACTTGGGGCTGGGCTTGGACACCGCGCCCCGGCTCTGACCACACAGTCCCCCGGTGTGGAGAGAGGTCAGTGACGTAGACACCGCCCTGGGACAGGCGGTGGGTGTCCGCCACCTCCTGGGCGTGGCAGAGAGCAGCCCGGGCCTGTCGCGGAGCACATTGTAGGCCAGCCGGGTACTGGCGGGCTCTGGGCCTGGGCTCTGGGTGCTGAGCAGGTGCAGGTGCAGGCTTGGGTGGCCTGTCCTGTCCCTGCCCCGGGCCCTTCTGTCCGTCGTCCCAGTGGGCCCAGATGGAAACGGAGGCGACGTTCTTCATTGAGTGGAGGGGGAATTGAGGCCAGGGAGCAGGCCTGGCCAGGGCCCACAGCTGTCCCCCATTGGCTCTGAACCCTGAGCGTCCAGGCCGAGGCTAGCTGCCAGGGCAGTGGGCAGGTAGCCAGTGAGGTGTGGAGCTGGGCCGGGCCTCGCCTGCCCTGAGCAGAGCCCCGCCTGGAGCAGGGGTGAAGGCTCCCTTTGTGACTGGCGCATTTGTGTTCTCCGCCTCCGTTTCCTCCTACCAGATGGGGGAGTTGCCTCTCTTGCGTGGTTTGGGGGGTGCAAGTCTGTGTGGGTCGGTTTGAGCCCGCAGCGGGCACCAGGGAAACGGGCCCCTCTCCACCCCTTTCCTAGGGAGCCCCAGGTGCTGGCGCGGAGCCCGTCCACCCTTCTGGGGGGGGGGGGCAGGGCCTGCACCACCCTGCAGGTGGGCCGGCAGAGGGTCTGAGTCAGGCTCTGGGTGGCCCGGCTCTGTGGCCTCGGGCTGGCCCTGCCCTCTTTGAGCCTCAGGGTTCTCATCTGGCTGACGGAGACAGAGTCCGCCCCGCTCCTGACGCAGGTTGTTGAGAAGGGAAATGGGGTGAAGGGGGCGCTGGTTTTGAGCACAGTGGTTTTACAAAAGCTGAAACCCTCAGCGCCCACTCCTTGCACAGGCGCTGGAAGAGACTGCGGAGGGAGGAGGAGGGGGCCCCTACCCCACCGGGCGCCGGCATAGTTGTGGGGAAAGGGTGAGGAGAATGTCCTGGGCTTGGACTCTGGCCCTGCAGATGACCAGTGGGAGGCCTCGGGCAGGTCCCTGGACCTCCCTGGGCTCTGCTTTCTCCCGTGAAGCTGGCGGGAGTGCTAAGAGTTGCTTTCTCAGGTCGCAGGAGGACTGCCTGGCTTGGAGGTGGCTGTCCGAGCGTCCCTCCCCAGTGGCCTTTCCTTGGGACCCTGGCTATTGAGGAGGCATGGCTGGGGGCTAGTGGCCAGGCTGCAGGGAGCGGCCGGGCAGCGGCCATCCTCAGGGCAGACCAAGGGGTTGCAGGCGGGGGCCATGGGTTGGCAGGGGTCTCCAAAGTGGCGTGGCGGCCAGAGGGCATGGGGCCGCCTCAGTCATTCAATCAAGTTCTGGATGCATTTCCAGATATCCGTGTGTGATTCCATGCTGCGCCGGGACAGCAGTGTGCGCACACGATCTAGAGAGGGACCCGGGCGTGCAGGCTTCGCTGGCAGGTGGCCTATCTGCGCCCCTGGCCAGCAGGGCTCGAGGGACCTGAGAGTCGGGAGGGTGGGAGGCACCAACGGCGCCGGGAGCCATGGCCTGGACCTCTAAGCTGCCCCAGCCTGCGGTGTGTCCTTGGGCGAGCCGGCCAACCTCTCTGGGCTGTAAAACAAGCGGAGACAGCTTGTACACGAGCGGGAGGAGCCCCCAGCGACCTGGGCGTCTGGCTCTGAGCTCGGTCCAGGCCTCAGATAATTGTGGACGGCTGGCACCTCAGTGGCCGCCTTCTCAGACCCACGCTCGAGGCTCCACGTCCTCTGAGCGCAGCTGCGGGTGCTTGGTGTTCTCAGACCAGCAGGGCACCCCGTTCTGTCCGGACGGAGCTGTCGTCTGCCTCCTGTTCTCGCTCTCACTAGGCCTGACACTGGGCAGGGAAGAGCTGGGCTCCCACCTCCGGGGCAAAGGGGCCGCCTGCCTCGCTCAGCGCTGTTTCCTGTGGGTGCCCGCCCCCGCCCCCCGGGCTGCCGCGGCTCCCTGGGGAGCTGAAGCCTTGTGCTCACCCTACATTGGCGCTGTCAGCCCACACTGCCCCTGGCCCCGCCCCGCTGCTCTGGGGATGCTTCCCTGCCCAAGCAGGGGCTGCTCCGGAGTGCCGCCCGGCCCTGAGCTGGGCGCTTCGCAAACGCAGGGCCATGTACTTCTCACTGAGTGTGCCCACCGCTGCTCTCTGGGCGAGGGAGCCGAGTGTGCCCACCGCTGCTCTCTGGGCGAGGGAGCCGAGTGTGCCCACAGCTGCTCTCTGGGCGAGGGAGCCGAGTGTGCCCACAGCTGCTCTCTGGGCGAGGGAGCCGAGTGTGCCCACAGCTGCTCTCTGGGTGAGGGAGCTCAGACATGAAGTGCTTTGCCCGCGGTCCCAGTGACCGGCTTCAGAGCCACCTGTCTGAGCCTGGAGCCCGCCTGGCCGCACCGCCCCTCCAGCGCCCTGAGCAGGGCCCACTGTGAGAAGACAAGGCGAGACCCGGGTCTGAGCTGGATCACCTCGCGGTCAGCCAGCGGGGGCAGGCGGGCCACCTGCTGGAGGCGGAGCGCGAGCTACTGTGCGGGCCACCTAGGAAGCCAGGGCCAGCTGGGCCACGCTGGCAGAAGTAGGGCGCTCGCTGTAGGGAGGGGATTGTTCTGTGTGGGTAGGTCGATCCTGGACAACTGTGCGGGGTAGAGAAGGGGACGTTCGCGATGCCCAGGCCGGGAGTGGACGGAAGAGGCTGAGGACACAGGACTCTGCGGGACCGTGGGCACATGGCTGTTTGGATGGCTGGGTGACCACTAAGTTCCTTCCAAGTCGCGGTTCGTGTCTGGGCTTCAGTTTCTGCAGGGACACCCCCGCTCAGGCCCATCTGATCTGCCCCTTCCCTGCAGATCAGATCTCTTAGCTATGAAGGGTGCAAAGACTCGGGGTGGGGCTCCTGGGTGAGTCTGTTTACCCCTCACTCCCCTCTCCATCCATCTGCTCGTCCAGCTGCCTGTCCGTCTGTCCAGCGACCCCAGCAGCTAGAGCAGTGGAGGGAGACAGGTAGCCCAGGGGGATGCGAGCGGCACAGCCAGCTCAGGGCAGGCCTGCTGCCAGTCAGGAACTTTCAGGGAGCCACCCACGGCCCATCGCAGCCCCCGGGCGCACGTTCCCGGTACCCCGCAGCCCCCGGGCGAACATTCCCAGTACCCCGCAGCCCCCGGGCGGACGTTCCCGGTACCCCGCAGTCCCCGGGCGCACGTTCCCGGTACCCGCAGCCCCCCGGGCACACGTTCCCGGTACCCGCAGCCCCGGGGCTGTTACCCTGTTCCACACGAGAAGTGGGGACGGGGACACTGGCTACTCCGGGATCCAGGCATGTCCACACTGGATGCTCCGTGGTGCCGGGAGGCCGGGACCCCGATCCCACAGTGCCCGGCGCCTGTTGTAATACAAGGGGGTGCAGAGGAGGGCCCAGTCACTGAGCGCCTCTGCTCCCCCACACCAAAACTGGCTGTCGACAGTGACGGTCACACTGAGCGAGGACGGCCTGCTCCCAGGTGCTCTCGAAGGCCTCGCCCACTCCGGGGTTCCAGGGCTCCTGGCCGATGCACTGCGGCGGGCACCGCGCCCACCACGCCCACTGGCTCACTGAGCCCTCCCCCCAGGTCATGAGCATCCTGCTGTTCGTGGAGCACACGGTGGAAGTGGCCCGGGGCAAGGCCTCCTGCAAGTCCTCGCAGATGGGCTACCTCAGGGTTGGTAGGTCAGGGGCCCTGGGGGCTGAGAGTGGAGGGAGGGCAGGGGACAGAGGAGGGCCCTGCCCGTCCCACTGGCCTCCCTCTCATAGAGCTGCGGGTGTTTCATATGGGGACATGTCAGCTGCCCCCAAGTCCCAGGTGGTGAGAGCGGATGAGATGGAGTTTGCAAACCCAAGCGGCTCCTAAGAGCACGGCCACTCTGCCGAAGCCCGCCCCTCTGCTGCCGGTCTTCTGAGCAGGTCCCAGCTCCTCCCTGGGGACCTGGCTGCATCTCCCTTGGGCCACCCCAGCCACCACGCGTCAGCCACACTGACCACACCAGGCTGCCCTGTGTCGAGCCCTGCCTGGAGCACCCCTGCTTCGGGCCCAGGCCGAGGCCTGAACTCACAGCTGCTTCACAGGCTGCCAGAGAAGACCTTCCCCCGCCCGCACCCCAAGTTCCCGAAATGCTCTCGGCTGTCTTTGCAGCCTTGAGACTGTGGGCGGCGGGAGGGCAGGGCCCGGCCTCGCTCTCGCTCCCCACACTGGTGGCTCTCGGTGTGGCCCCGGCACTGCCAGCCTCAGCTCTGCCCTCGCCCCCAGCCGACCTGCTCGCCAGCTTCCTGCTCATCGCCATGCTCTTCGCCATCAGCCTGAGCCTGCTCGTCGGCGTGGTCAAGGTGAGGCGGGAGGAGGGCAAGGTGGGGCTCCCCTGCCCCTGCCCCGGCCACCCTGCTGGGCAGTGCTGGTGCCCAGACGGGATGGGGTGGCCAGTCCAGGAGGCCCGTCTGCTCCCTCGAGACCTTGGGGCGCCTGGGTCCCCGCGGGACGGCCCGGTGTCCCCGCTAGGGGCCCACAGGCCTGAGCCTGCAGGGCAGGGGAGCGCCAGGAACGGGGAAGGGCTGTGTGAGGTGGGGTGGAGGTGCTGGGCTGCGCTCAGAGTGCCCAGTGCAGAGGGCAGTGCCCGGAACTCCGCGGGAGCATGCCTGGGTGCTGGGGAGGGCCCCCCGGGGAGACCGACCCACAGACAGACGGGGGTCTAGTGTGGCAACGAAGGGGTCCTCAGCCCCGCAAGGCTGGTTGAGAACGAAGACAGGCTGTGGCCCAACCTCCTGCCACGGAGGACCTGGCTTGTCCCCGGCTTGCCCCCGGCTTGTCCCCAGCCCTAGAGGCAGGAGGCCCGGGGCAGGAGGCAGAAGTGCTTTCCGTGCAGGCAGCAGGGGTGAGGGCTGCTGCTTTGTAACGTCTCCACCTTGCCCGAGGTGGCACCACAGACCCCCGGGCGAGAATGTGCCCACTGGCATCCCTGCTGCCGGGGACGCTGGCCCGGGCAGGGTGCTGCAGGGGTTCGTGCCCAGACTCGAAGGTCCCGCTAGAAAGCTGGGGCAGGCCGACCCCGAGGCTGAGATTCGGCTGCCCCTGGGGAATTCGAGATGAGCACTTGAGCCCTCAGACGTCCCTCCACCAGGTGTTCCGACGTGTGTGTGTGTGTGTGTGTGTGTACACGTGCGTGTGCGTGTGTGCAGGCGTGCGTGCTCACGTGCATGCATATGTGCGTGTGCATGCGCGTGCGCACGCACGTGTACATGTGCATGTGCGCGCGCATGTGTGCATGCAGGTGTGTGTGTGTGCGCGCGCGGGGCAGGCACTGGTCACTGCGGCCACTCACTTGCAAGTGAAGGAGGCACTTCCCCCGCAGCCACCCCGGTCTCTCACCAGCACGTGGCTCTGGGGCCGGCCTGCGCCGAGGAGGGTCTGCTGCTCACACTTCCCGGTCTCGGCCCACGATGGCCCCTCTGCCTCCAGACCCTGCCCTGTGCCCCGGCTTGCTCTAATCACATTTCCAGAGCTGGCCCTGGTGTCCCCACCTCCGGGAAGTCCTCTCTGATTCCGTGTCCTCTGTGAAACGGACACAGAGCCTGCCCTTGTCAGGTTCTCGTGAGAGAGTGGTCAGGAGCCCTGGTAGATGGGGTGGGCTTACTCCTGCCTCTGTGCAGGGCCTGGGTCTCACCCTCTCCCCGTCCCGTCCCGAGTGTAGACCTGCACGGGGCCACCTTGGCTGGGGGTTTGATTAGGTAGACGGTTGCATTTTCCTGGGAGGGAAGCGCCGGCGCTGGGGTGGCTTGGCCGTGTGCGAGGGCCACCCTGCAAGTGCCACCTGCCTTCCAGAACCGGGAGAAGTACCTGCTGCCCTTCCTGTCCCTGCAAGTCATGGACTACCTGCTGTGCCTGCTCACCCTGCTGGGCTCCTACATCGAGCTGCCCGCCTACCTCAAGTTCGCCTCCCGCCGCCGCCCTGTGAGGACCACCCGCTCTGGGGGCGGGCGTGGGCTGCCGAGGGAGCCCCTGCCCCTGGGGTCCTGAGCCACCTGGTGCTCCCTTGGGAAAGGCTGTGTGGTCACGTCTCGTCACTGAGCCTGACGAGGACCGCGAGGGGACACACCTGGCACTCGGCTAGCACTCAGCACCCTGAGCGCCCCACGGGCTGTGTGCTGCGGAACCACGGGCAGCACGCTGAGGGCCACCACAGGAATAGGCACTTCCTCTTCCATGCCAGGCCTGTCTGTCCCTCCTCTGGCATCACGTGGAAGGCAGGAGGGTGGTGGTGAGGGCCAAGGAAGAGGAGTATCCCCAGCGGGGTGCGGGAAGGCTGCTGCCACCATGAGGGCCCCCCCTCAATTTATGCTTTCCCCGACCCTTGTCCCATGTCGTGCAAAGGCCCGGCCTGGGTCTCAGCAGGCTCCGCTTCAGTCCCAGGTCTGCCACACTCACTGTGGACACCCGTGGCCCACGCTGTCCACACTGGCCTGGCGTGGGCGGTGTCTCCTGCAGAGATGACTGTCATGAGGGGTTGCTGTGCCCCGCCATGACAGGGCCTCTCACCTCTGGCCCGTGTCCCCCACCTCTGTCCCCCGAAGGGCCCCTCCAAGGTCCCCCTGCTGACCCTGCAGTTGCTGGACTTCTGCCTGAGCGTCCTGACCCTGTGCAGCTCCTACATGGAGGTGCCCACCTACCTCAACTTCAAGGCCATGAACCACATGGTGAGTCTGGGCCACACGCAGACTGTGGGGCCTCAGGCAAGCCCCTTTGCCTCTGTGAGCCCCAGGGTTCCGGGCTGGGCTCCCTAGGTTGGTGGAGCCCTGTAGGAGGCTCCTCGGAGGGGGGACGTGTGGAGGGCGAGCTCTCAGCGAGGCACCCCGAGGAGGCATGCGTGGGACGGAGACAGGGAGGGCCTGGGCAGCACTGTGGCGTTAGGGGCACCCTGTCTGGAGCCCCAAGTGTGAGCCAGCCAAAGAAACGTGAGCTCGGGTGTGTGCCACCCAGCTCTGCGATGCGCAGCCTCCTTCCCTCTCGTCCCAGCTGCGGGCCTGCGCCCCGGCCTCTGGCAGGCTAGGTACTGCTGCTCTGGGCCTGGCACGGTCAGATGAGCTCGGGGACCACTCGGGCCTCCCACGCGGTGCTCCCTGAGGGTGACCACGCAGGGCCGCACGTGAGCGCTGGTAGCTTGCCTGTGTGTCCCCGAGAGAGGAGCAGGGTAGAGCCGCTAGGCCTTGGTAAGCTCCTGGGCTGTGGCACTCGCAGCTGCTGCAGTCCATGTGTCAGCAGTGAGTCGCCCAGTCCAGCATGCCCTCAGCGGGGTGAGGGAGATAAGCCCCCTGCTATGAGGGGACAAGGGTCCCTGACCGTGCGGGGACATTCACACCCGGCCCAGAGTGAGTCGCCTTGAGCCGGCGTCTGGCTGCAGGCCCCAGCAGTGCCCTCCCAGTGTGGGGGCATCTGTGGCTCCTTTAGGCGAGGCAGGAGGGCCCTGGGGTGATGTCTGGGCAGCCCGCAGCCACCAGGTGGGCGATGCCCCCTCCTGGCAAGTGCAACTGGGTGGCACCAGCACACCAGCTTCCCTCAGCCCACATGCCCGTCTGCGGTCGGGGCAGCGACTGTTCCCCAAGCCGCCAAGCAGTCCGCCGAGGTGCTGGGCACGCCCGCCGCTCCCGCTCCTGCTCCTGCTCCTGCGTGTGCATGTGCGTGTGTGTGGAGCACGTGGGCGCTGCCGGAGAGTGTGGAGCCCCTGGCCGAGGCGTTGACAGCCGCGTCTGTTGCAGAATTACCTCCCCAGCCAGGAGGGCGCAGCTCACAGCCAGTTTATAAAGATGATGGTCATCTTCTCCGTGGCCTTCATCACCGTCCTCATCCTGAAGGTGAGCACCTGCTCGGGCTGGGGAGGGCAGAGGCCCTGTGGCACCAGGCCCACTGGGGTCAGGGCAGGCCCGGCCTCGGCCTCCGTGGCCTCCTTCGCTGCCCTTAGCTCTGTTCTCCAGCCTTTGTCCCCCTGCTCCCCGGGTTCCCCTCACCAGGGGTAGTCAGGCAGGACCCGTGGGCCTGTGGCCAAGGAGAAGGGCATTCCTCGGGCCCCTCCCCCTGCCAGAAGAGGGGGTCTGATCAGCAGCCGGTCCCGCCCTCTGGTGAGCCGTCTCCTGCCTGGCCTCCGTCCCGGTGCGGGGCGGGAGAAGGCTGGCAGGACTCACGCCCCGGCCTCGTTCCAGGTCTACATGTTCAAGTGCGTGTGGAGATGCTACCGGCTCATCAAGCGCATGAACTCAGCCGAGGACGGGGCCACCACCAAGACCTTCCCGAAGGTGAGCCCGCTGCAGCCAGGACCCGGGCCTGCGGGCAAGGCCCTGCCCCGGCTGGCCCTCAGTTCTCGTTTGTGTGACGAGGTGCTGGCGCTGACTGCTGGGGCCCTGGCTCCCTTAGTCAGCCGTCAGTGTCTGACTCCCCCTCTCAGCTAGTCCCGGGTACAGGGAAGCTGAGCAGCCCCGCCCTGCGAAGCCAGCGTCCAGAGTGAGTCCAGACGAAGTGCAGCGACAGCTCGGCGTGTGGCTCGGGACAGCTGGCCGCAGCTGGGTAGAGGCCAGGCTCCCGCAGCAGTCGGCCCCTTCCTGGCCCGGTCCTGCATGGCCATGCGGACCAGTCAGCTGGGAAGGGCAGGGGGTCTTCCCACGAAGGGGACAGGGTGTACTTAGACGCTGCTGAGTGGGTGACAGGGAAGTGGCCTGGTCACAGTGGGAGGCACGCTCCGCCCACCTGTGACGTGGGATGGCATTAGTCAGGATGCTTTTAGTTGTGAGCGGCAGAGACCCACCTCCATCAGGCGGAGGTGCAGAGGAGCTTCCCCAGGTCACAGCCTCAGGGTCCGGCTCAGGCCCACTCAGGCCCGGCTCAGGCCCACTCAGGCCCAGCTCAGGCCCGCTCAGGCCCGCTCAGGCCCACTCAGGCCCACTCAGGCCCGGCTCAGGCCCGCTCAGGCCCGCTCAGGCCCGCTCAGGCCCGGCTCAGGCCCGCTCAGGCCCGCTCAGGCCCGCTCAGGCCCGCTCAGGCCCGGCTCAGGCCCGCTCAGGCCCGCTCAGGCCCGCTCAGGCCCGCTCAGGCCCGGCTCAGGCCCGCTCAGGCCCGGCTCAGGCCCGCTCAGGCCCCCTCAGGCCCACTCAGGCCCGCTCAGGCCCGGCTCAGGCCCGGCTCAGGCCCGGCTCAGGATGCCGAGCCCTGGCAACTGGGCGTTTTCTTGCTACCTCATCCTCTGTCTTCCTTTTCTTTTCTCTTCTCTTCTCTTTCTTTCTTCCTTCCTCCCTCCCTCCCTTCTTTCTTTCTTTCTCTCTCTCTCTCTCTCTCTCTTTCTCTCTCTCTCTCTCTTTCTTTCTTTCTTTCTTTCTTTCTTTTCTTTCTTTCTTTCTTTCTTTCTTTCTTTCTTTCTCTCTTTCTTCTCTTTTGAGAGAGAGATTGGTACTGTTGGCAGGGCCTTGTCACGCCCTGGCTCCCATCCAGGCCTGCGCCTCCCCGTGGCCCAGTCATTCTGCAGTGGCACTTCCTCATGTGCACCACCACGGCTGGGCCATCCACCCTTCGACTCTACTTCCTCACTGGTGGCTCCATTTTCAGTCAGCCCTTCCCTCATGGTGGCAAAATGGCTACCACAACACCTAGCACGACATCCTTCCCTCTCAGTAACCCTGGCGGTAAAAGAAAATCCCAGCAGTACGTTCGGTTTGAGCGGCTCGGGTCACCCACTTAGCCTTAAACCGACTGTGGCCAGGGCCTGGAAGTCTCCTGGGCGTGGCCAAGCCCAGGCCACACACCCGAGGCTATGTCCCCGAGGGAAGCGGGATTGTCCCCAGCAGGAGGGGCGCTCAGAGCCAGACGGCAAGGGCGGCATGTCTGGCGTGGGCACAGGCGTGGCACTGTCTAGCCTGCAGCACGTGCCCAGACACGCCGGTCACTGCCATCACCACCGCCATCTTGCCACAGTGGGGTCTGGCCCTTGACCCGGGCTGGGACGGGGGTCCTTCCTGACCGCTTGGCCCCTCTGTTTCTCCCAGGTGGTCCTGCCGACCTACGAGGAGGCCCTGTCTCTGCCATGTAAGGCTCCCGAGGCGGGACCTGCACCACCCCCGTACTCAGAAGTGTGAGCTCCAGCCCCAGCCTGGCTCTGGGAGGGGCGGAGCTGCCTCGGAACCGCTTCTCTGCTTTGGTGGCCCCTGCCGCCCAGGCAGGCCTGCTGACTCGGGATGATCTGCTGTGCCCCTCGCTGACCCGCCCCTCACCTGGCCCGCGAGATGCTCACAGCGGCGTCAGCCCCGCGGCTGAGCGCCTCCCCAGGCCCTCGGAAGGTCAGGCCCACAGCACCCCGCCTATCCCACTGCTGCAGTGCCGCACAGAGACAGGTTCTAGGTTTGGCAAGCGTGGTTCCGGTCAGCCGGGTCGGTTCCGCCACGCAGTGCACACCCGAATGCACTCGTCCAGCCAGCAAAACTCTCTGCTGAGAGCGGCCTGCTCTTCTGGTCTGTGAGAAACTGATTCACACAGTGGTTCAGCCCAGCGATCCCGCCGATAAACACGTACCCACGCACACACACGTATGTGAGGGCAGGTGCGTGTATGTCCAGATGGTTTGCAAGAAGTCAGCCGTGCGTAGAATAATCAATACATTAGAAATCAAATTCAATAGGGACCAACAGGTGGCGTGGTGGTTAGGGCGCTGGACTCCCACATGGCCAACTGTGGTTTGAGTCCCAGGCCTGGTGGCTTGCTTTCTCACTTTCTCTCTCTCTCTCTCTCACTCTATCCTTCTCTGGTCAAGTTAAAATAAATAAATAAATAAAGTTAAATCGAATAATTATTTTTAAAAAAGAAAAAAGTTTAAAAAAAGAAATAAAATTCAATAACCAAAAATCAAGTTGGCTCCGAATTATTTGGTTTGGACTGACCCATGGTGGCCGGCCTGCTGGTGGAGGACCAACATAGACCCTCCAGGTGGCTGGATTATTGTCCAGTCAAACAAAATGCAGTGTCAGCCTGTCCTTCAACAGGGAAGAGCGGCCGTTTCGACCTTACGCACACGCAGCTCTCTGCTGGGGCTCCACCGCGATCGAGCGCGGACCTGGGTGGCCGCCCTGGCCGGTGTGACCCCGTAGCCGTGGATTCTGTGGCGGGGTCATCAGTGGTTGGCGCTGTCAGTCCACCCCAGGGGTCTGCCCGAGTCAGTTCCCCAGGCTGTGGTCAAGCCAGACCCAGCCCTGACACAGGCTGTGTGGCAAGGACAGGGGTTTGTTCAGGACAAACCAGAAGACCACAGCCCCTTGTGGGCACTGCCCTTCATGGGCACAGCTCCTCGTGGGCACAGCCCCTCGTGGGCACAGACCTGCGTGGGCACAGCCCCTCGTGGACACAGACCCGCGTGGGCACAGACCCGCGTGGACACAGACCAGCGTGGGCACAGACCCGTGTGGACACAGCCCCTAGTGGACACAGACCCACATGGGCACAGACCTCCTGTGGACACAGACCCACATGGGCACAGACCTGCATGGGCACAGACCTCCTGTGGACACAGACCTGCGTGGGCACAGCCCCTCTTGGACACAGCTCCATATGGGCACAGACCCCTCGTACACACAGACCCTCGTGGGCACAGACCCACGTGGGCACAACTTCTCGTGGGAACAGGCCCCTCGTGGACAAAGACCCTCGTGGGCACAGACCTGCGTGGGCACAGCTCCTCACGGGCACAGCTCCTCGTGGGCACAGCCCCTCATGGACACAGACTCCTCGCGGGCACAGACTCTCGTGGACACAGACCTCCCGTGGACACAGACCCACGTGGACACAGACTCCTCGCGGGCACAGACTCTCGTGGGCACAGCCCCTGCCACAGGGCCTTGGTGGCGGCAGGGAAGGTTTTGGACCCAGCTCTCTCTCCTGCCTTCTTGCTCAGAGCTGAGGTTCCTGGGGGAGTGGGCCTGGAGGTGGGGCTTCGGGTCGTGGTGCCATGCACCGCCCCGTGGGATTGCTCGTGTGGCATGTAAAGCCGCCGCGAGGCCCCTGTCCTGAGATACAGAGCAGGAAGCCGCCCGTTTCCTCCCTTCACCCAACGTGTACATGCATGCACACACATGCACACGTGCACATACACACATGCACACACACATGCACACACACACACGTGCACACCATGTGTCCAGTGCACCTGCTGCCAAGCCCAGTCACGTCACCCCAACGCTGTTTCAGACCCTGCCTCAGAAACGCTGCGTAAGCCCCTGACGTCTGCGATCAGGTGTCACCTTCACTGGCCTGGAGGGCGCCAGCAGGGCCAGGTCTCTGACTGACTCGATGGGTGGACTTGCCTCTAGTTAAGCCAGTGCGAGAGGGTGCGAGTCCATACACAATGACAGCACCCGTGGCTGACCCCCTGTGGGAAGTCCGAGGGTCGTCAGACCTGACCTGAGTCAGAGAAGTCTTCCTGGAGGAGGTGCCCCAATTCAAGCCTGAAGAACTAGTAGGTGGCAGAGAGCTAAGTGGGAAGGAGAGTGGGGCAAAAAGAGGGGTGTGCAGGGGCCCCACAGTGGGAGTGCTGGGAGAACAGCTCAGGTAGCTCTGGGGCAGGGGCTGGCAGGTCTAGGGCGGCATTGGGCATACAACAGTGCTCATGGTTGCAAGTTACTGGGCTACGCCAGCCCAGAGGGCATTACGGGAGATGGCTGAGGTATCAGGCACCTCGGTGCCGAGCTCATCACCACAGCTAGACCACTGCCAGGCACACAGTGGTTGCCATATTTCTTGGCTAAAGCAAAAGTCACATAAAGGAAAACTGCTGGAATTGTTGGCTTCAGGCATGGCTGGATCCAGGACTCGAGTGCTTCAGTTATGTCTCTTTCTCTCTCTTCATCTCTTGCCTGTTCCTCCTGGGGTCATGGAGCTGCTGGGGGCCCTCCTGAGCGTGAAGCCAGCAGGGGCCCAGGGCAGTCTGGGTTGGGATCTGTCCCAGTACCAAAGGAGAAACAGCGGAGCCTTGGATACTGCACCAGAGAGCGTGAGCTCACCCCAGGACCGGGCCGTGAAGGGTCTCGGGCAGGAAGTACCGGGTCGGGCTTGGATTTCAGGAGCAGGAGGCAAGTGCCGAGACTGCAGAGAGGCTGGCAAGGAGCGCGTGGCCTCGCCCGCGGCTTTCCTGGCACACAGCTCTTCACCTGCTCTTCACCAGGCCCCACGTGGTGGAGACAGGTGGGAGTCAGCCTCCTCGTCACGCCCGAAGGAGCCGAGACCCAGAAATGCCACGTGACTGTCCACGGGCCACGCAGCGGTCGGGGCTTAGTACAAAGGCCTTTCCTCTTCTCCAGGCGGAGGCTGCCGAGAAGGCTGGGCCCCAGTCTGGCCGTGGCTTCTCGTGTCACGCCACATGACGAGGGGCTCCAGGACCTCTCCAGTGTGGGTGGAGCGAGGTGCTGAGAGGGGCTCGCCTTGTCCTCGGCCTCGCGGCCTGAGCGAGGCCCACCTTGGCTGTGTCCCTAGCAGAGGAGACCCGGGGCTCACCGAGGTGACTCGGCTGTCCCTCCCCCGTCCGCGCTCCCCAGCCCGGGCCTGCAGCCAAGGACCAGCTAAGATGTGTGTGGGATTGTGCCCTGTGGCCGGGCAGCTGGAGGGGCCGGCCCGGGGACAGGAAATAGCTGGCTCGGGGGAGCGCGTGTGGCCGGCCAGGCCAGTCTCCATCACCCGGCACCCTCGCCGAGGCCCGTCAATGGGTGTTTGAGCCTCACACAGGGTCCTTTGACAGCCTGAGCTGTTCGGGCCCACTGAGAGGGCCTGTCTGAGGGGGAGGTGGTTGAAGAGGGGGAGGCGGGAGAGGAGGTGGCCCGGAAAGAGGGCTGCTCGCGATGCCGACACCCGGCAGGTGACTCAGGCCAGGGCTGCTGGGGGCTATGCCGGCAGCAGGGACGGGCCCTGTCACTAGGTGACTCCTTCCTTCATGTCACCTCCACGGACCCCCGCGGATGCCTGCGGTCCGAGAGGGAAGGTGTTGCTCGGAGTCACGCGTGGCCAATCAGGGCCTGAGTTTGTCCCTCTGGTGCTTCCTGACCCACCTCCCCCTTTTCCCGGCACCCTGCACTTCCCAAGGCCCTCGTCAGCTCCATCCCGGGGTGTGCTTTCTGGGGCGGGTGCTGGCTCACGGCAACCGGCAGCCACAGGGGCATCTGGAATTCTGTTCCCAGGCACAGGCCACTGGAACAGGTCCCCCGCAGTTGCATCTCGGACTGGAGGGGCCTCGGAGGCTGCTGTCCCCCTGCGGCAGGTGCGGCCTCCTCCCTGGGCTCTGCCCCGCTGCGGCCTCCCCCGCGCACATCCCCTCTGTCCGGGAGAGGGGAGCAGGCAGCAGTGCCCCCGCCCGCCGAGCCAGGGCTTTAGGAAAATGGGTTCTCGCTCTCTGTCAACTCCTGGCTCCACGGCTCTCCCTGCGCCCGGGGTCTCTCGAGGATGCGAGCGTGGCCAGCTGTCACCTGACACGGCCCTCCGTGGGACCCCTGCCCCCCTCCTCTCTGGGTTCACGGGTTTAGTACGAGGTGTGGATTTGACCTCTGATGGGCTGCTCATTTGTCTGTCTGTCCCTGTGTTTTCCACAATGTTCCTGGAGGGTATGAGCGGGGCATGCTGGGAACACAGAGGCGCTGGGCTCCCCGTCCTCGCCTCGGGGATGGTGGGGGACAGGAGCAGCAGCACAGCCTGATCAGTGCTGAGAGGGGCCGGGGGTACCGCGGCCTCCAGGCTGGGCCAGGGCAGACTTCCTGGAGGAGGTGATTCCTGAACTACGTTCGCTAGCCAGCTAGACAGGGAGGGGAGAGATTTCAGGTGGGACGTCCCCTAGAGAGGACTGAGGGGAACGGGAAGGGGCAGTGGCAGTTCAGAGAGGCAGTCTGTGCCAGTCACGGCCTGCGCTCTGACCTCAGCCCCCCTGCTATGAACGGGCTAACCACCTTGTGTCCCAGGACAGTCGAGGGCCGATGGTTGATCACGGGAAACGCATCGAAGGGGCCGTGTTCGGTCCGGAGAAACAGAATCCCTGGGCTCGGTGGCGTCGGCGGGGGGTGGGGGGTGGGGGGGGGGACAGCTCACAGACAACAAGAACCTGGGCTGCAGCCAGCCGGCGGCATTGCTGTGGCCGCTGAGAAAACCACTGCTGTGGCTGGCCATGGCGCAGCAGCTGGACTTCCACACGCCGACCGTAGTTCGAGTCCTGGGCCTGGTGGCTTGAAAGTCACACGGTGCATGTGTGCGCATGTCCGAGATCCCGGGAGGAGAACGGAGAAGGACTGTGGTGGGCCCTCACCTCGGGGAGTGATTCTCACCTTCCCTCTGTCTCTTTCTTGCTCTGGTGAGTGCACGTACCCTAAAGACAAAAACCTCTAAAAAAAAAAAAAAGAATGAAAGAAAGAAAGAAAGAGAATTAGTGCTGAGGTTGTTCAAGGTCTTTTTCATCTTTCCCTCATGCTCACAAGGTGGCTGCTGCTACTCCTGCAGCACATCCGTCTTCAATGCAGAGCTCCCAGAAATAGCTTCCTCACCCCTCATTGGCTGGGATTGGTCATGTGATGCCTGGGGAGCAAGAGCTGCAGGGCTTGCACAGAGAAGCGGGAGTGGGGGTCTAGGCAGGTGCTGGGCTCAGAGGGCGTTTGGGAAGGCAGCACCCTCTCTGGGCCGAGGGCAGGAGAGAGTGCACCCAGTTCTGGGCCAGGCTTGCCTCCTTGTGCTGTGCGGGCGCACTGGGAGGCAGAGCCTACGGTCGTCTCCGTGCAGGAGGGTGGGGTGTCGTCTGGGGACACGTGGGGCAGGCGTCACCCGTTCCCCAGGTTCACAGGTCGGCCTCCCTGGGCGTTCCCCCAGATGAAAGTGCGCCTCCTTGTCCTGGCTGGGCTCTGGCTTCCAGGGCCCAAGACTGAGAGGCGCACGTGAGGTGTGACCGGCGTGTGGCACTCAGACCACAGAGCCGAGGTCCGGACAGGGTCCCGGATGGGGTGAGCAACCAGCCACGTGGCACCCACCTGGGCTGGCAGTGAGGAGGCCCACTTCGCGGGGTCTCAGGGTGGCCTCTGGGGAGGCAGTTGTGTCCCTCGGGCACCGTGGCCGTGCCTCCAGTCCCAATAAAGTGGCTCTGAGTGTCCAGACAAGCGGCTCTGGGTGGGAGGAGCTTTGAGCCTAGGCCTCTGTGGCCCTCGGCCTGCCCACTGCCCACCCGGGGAGATTTTGGAGCTAGCGCTTACATCCCAGGCATACTCCTGGGGCCCGGGGGGAACCCCAGGCAGCCTTCTCGAGCAGTCCGTAGGCATGGGCTGACCGGGGCACAGCAGCCAGGCTGCTGTACCGAGCAGGTGAGGGGACCCCGCCTGGGAGCGGGTCCATGGCTGCCTCGGTGGCCCGAGTGGCCTGCCCTGTGTGCTGGGCGGGGCAGCATTCCAGGCCGGGGCCAGCCTGGGAGCTCCACAGCCTCCCCTCGACAGCTCACAGCCCAGAGCCAGGAGCCCTCGGCCACAACCGCGACAGGCCCCATGACCGCCCCGTGGCTGGGAGTGTGGCTGGTGGGCGCTTGGGTTCCTACCAGAGGGCTTTGGGCAAAGCTGGTGTCCCCAGCTCCTCCAGGGAGGTCGTGTCCGTCTCGGGGAGTGTGGGAGGGACAGACTTAGCCTCCCTGGGGCCGTGTGCTCAGAAAGGCTGGGACTGGACAACAAAGCCCAGGGCTGCCCAGTGGCCCCTCGGGCAGAGCAGGGCCAGGCCGGGCTCTGGGTCGCCAGACCTCCCGGTGGCTTGCCCTGCCACCCTACAGGCCTTGCTGAAGAAGCGGGCGGGAGAGGCTGGGGGGCTTCTGCACACGCCTTGGGGGGGTCACGGCTGTCTTCATTCTCACTGGCCCTTGCACGCTGACCGCACTGACGTGACCTTTCTCAAACTGGACAGGCCGTCCTTGCCTGTCGATCCCCACTCTCCCTGCCCTCCTGCCCTCACTCTTCAACCACACCTAGCACCGTATCCTGCCTGCAGGAGGCCGGATGGCAACACAGCCATGACCTATGCCCTCGTGTAGCTCCCCTTATGAGTGGTGGGACCTTGGAATCTGAGGGGCCAGCCACTCCTGGGATTGGTCAGCCACAGGGCACAGCTGACTTTAGGGAGGGATGGGCGGGGTGGCCTGACCTAGTCAGATGGGCGCTGGGCCATGTTTCAGCAGCATGTCCTCCGGCTGGGACCACAGGGCCCTGGTGCCCATGGCAGGTCCAACCCGAAGGCTGGGGCTGCATCGTACCTGCAGTCCCGGTGACTCAAGGAGCCGAATCAAGGGGGCACGTCATAGTGAGGCCTAGTCTTACCGCAGGGACAGGGGGTTGGGCTTTCCATGAAGAGAGGGTCTGGTGTGAGGGAGATCAGGGCAGGGAGCCGGGGTGGCCTCTGGTCTTGTGAGTAGCCTGGGGCAACAACTAGGAAGGACTGGGAAGGGAGGGTTCAGGCCTCCAACATGGAGAACCGAGCCGTGCCTGTTGCTGGGGCCTGGACCCTGAGCCAGGAAGGAGCAGGTCTAGCCGGCCCTGGATCTGAGTGTGGGAGACATGAGCAGGAAGCCCAGCCCGTGGCACCTGGACTGACTCATGGAAACACAAGGAATGCATTCGTGCTGGTTTCTGATGTGGAGTTTCTGGTAATTTGTTATGAAGCAACAGAGCACGAGCATACCACCCCTGTCCCGACCCGGGGGACAGTCAAACAGGTTCCCTGGGGGAGGGAGTGAGAGATGGGACAAACACACGCACACACACACAGAGTGGAGACAATACGAGGTGCTGATCAAGTCTTCTTCTTCTTCCGTTTATTGAGGAAAAATGGCAAGTTATATACAGGCTGGTGGGCACCAATTGGTTGCCCGAAATGCAAATGAGATAGAACAGCATGAACCAATCATTGGTGTGGGTGGATCTCTTCCGTTGCCTAGAAACCCAACCACTTCTCGGGGAGAACAGTTGGTCACATGATTTCTGAGAAACGGTTTGCTCAGTGAGGAAGTGAAGCCTAATGGTTTCCAAGATGGTGGATAGCTCAAGATGGCGGATAGCTCAAGATGGCTTCCGTATGCAGTGCCCTCCACACACCCCTTCCCGATTTGGAGGAAGGTTTCTTTTCTTCCTCCCTGAACTTCTAAGTGGCAGCAACAAATCTGAATTTGTGAAGTCTTGATGAATGTATGGAGAATTCTGAGGGGAGGGTAAGGCAGGCATGCTAACCATGGCTGGGTTGTCTTCAAGGGCTCTTCTCATCTCCAGGAGCTCCGTGCTGAGGCTGAGGGGAAGTATCAGTATTCCAGGCAGCCCAAATAGAGATTAGCCACCTTGGAAAGTGGGAGAGGAAATCCATTCTATTTTGCCAGCTGGAGGATTATCTTAAATTCAGAGCTCAAATCTTTAGAAGAGAAAACTGAAATTCCACTGGAAGCTGGTGGGCTGAAATCCATGTGTCACAAAGGAAGGTCATTCCATCAAGGAAGGTGGGTCACTAAGGATGCACTGAGTGGGGTAGGGAGTGGGCATGTTCTCAGGTCACTGAACATGGTATACCTGGACGCTGTCACTGTCAGAGCCAGATGCCATGAGGGTCGTGAGCCCCAGTCCAAGAGGGCAGCTTTCCGTAGACAGGAGCATTTATGCTTTATATGGGAAGTGGGATGAAGCTCGGTAGTTTATATCAGAACTACCTGGAGGGCCTGGAAATACAGACTCTCCTGGTCTGGAATGGAGCTTGAGAGTCTGTGCTGTTCTTTTGAAAAATGTAGTCAAATTTTATCCACAGTTGGGGGAAAGAGAGGGAGTGTAGAACAGAGAATAGTTTGCATGTGCATCTGGATGAAGACAGCTCGGTGCCTTGCAGGCCCCAGCTGGCCCAGGTCCTGAACGAGCCCCTCCCTCCTTCCCTTCCCTGGCCTCACCTGTCAGGGCCTGGTCTCTGCACCCAAAAAGCCCTCTGCATGTCCTTGTCCGGCACCGCCAGTCCTGAGAAAGTACCAGAGTGTCCTAGCTATTCGAGCTCCCCGAAAGCCATTCTCTGACAAGGACTTGGGTGCAGGCAGTTTACTGGGGAGGCGGTCCCAGGAGATGCGGTCGGAGGGGGTGTGAGGGGAGGCAGGAAAGGGATAAGGACAATAAAAATACATTGATTGGTGGGTCACCTCTGGATGGCGGGGGCTCACTCCTCCAGGGGACTCTCTGAGGACCAGGAGGTGCATCTTGGAAATGCTTGGTTGGGTGGGGACTGTGGTATCATCCAGGTTCCTGTCCCTGTGCGGCCTCAAACACCCAGACTGCCTTACCACCTGCTCTCTGTCCGCAGAGCTGCCTGCTGCTGCTATGGGTGAGCCGGACCCACAGGTGGACGGCAGGGCCGGGCGGGGCGTCCACTGCTCAGTCATGGTTCCCGGGGCCACCTCCACTCTCCCTTCCAGTGCTCGGTCCCCTTCCAGCATGACGGACAGGAGGCGGCATTCACCGGAGAGTGCTGCCAGCTGCCTGAGGGGTGCAAACTGAGCCCCCAAAGGTGTCTACCTGGGCAGACTCTGATTTTTAACAACCTCTCCAGGTAAGATGAGCGTCCCTCAGCACCCGAGAGTCGGGGCTCGGCCTTGCCCCCTGCACCCCGGGATCCCCTCCTGTGCACGCAATGCCAGTCCGGGCGGGGCGGGGGCTCCTCCTGGCCCTGAGGCCTGCGGGCGAGTGACCCCTTGAGTGAGACCTGGAGCAGAACTGGATGCCGTTCTGCGAGAAGACGGACAGACAGGAGACTCGTTCTGTGGCAGGGAAGAGAGGGGGACAGAGGGAGCCAGGGCGGGCAAGGTCGGAGATGGCCAGGGGAAGGTGCAGGCGGCAGGCCGTGATGGGTCTGCTCGGCCCAGGCTGTGTTTGGGGCGGAGGTGGCTGGGAGGGTGACGGAGACGCTGCTGCTCGCCGGGGCCCACGCCCTCTCCTGGGCACCCAGGGGAGCCAGGCGGTGTGTTCTCATCTAGCAGCGAAGAGAGACGCTTGCTATCTCTCATCCATGTGGCCCAAGACGAAAGCTTTGGAAATGGGGGGCCAGCGAGGTGGAGGCATCTGTGGGCTCCCAGGCAGGAAGGCGCCCCTGCTCCTGGGCTGAGCAGAGAGGGGTGACACCTGTGTTAAGTCATCAGGACTTGGGGCGTGCCCGTTACAGCCCCACCTGCCTGCCCAGCGCCTGACGGCACGTGAAACGGGGCAGCGGCTGGCGTTCTCGGCGCACCCTCGCACCTGGGACGAGGGCATCTGGGGCCCGACCTCTCGGAAGGTCCTCAAGGAGCTGAAGAGGAGGGATGTCCCTGCAGGTGCCGCCCTGGCGACAGAACAGAGACGCAGACGCAGCTCGGTGTGACTCCAGAGCTCCGTCGCGTCGCAGGACTCCTGGGCCCGGCCGGCGCGCCGCTGCAGGGCAGCCTGGGCCACGATGCCGTGTGGACGGAGAGGTCTCGGTCCCCACCGTCCAGTCTCTCGGACTAGTACGCGGCGCACGTCCAGACAGGGCTTTCATGACCCATTTCTTAGGAGGAGAGAATTTCTAAAGTTTTAAAATTTCTTTCTTCATTAGCAAGAGAGACGCTGAGAGAGAGAGTCAGAGAGGCAGAGACGGGCACCCTGGACGCCGCGCTCTCCCCACAGCTCCAGCCAGCCCTGGTCCGGGGCATGTGCCCGGTGTGTTCAGGGAAGCCCCAATGTGAGCCCGGAGCCTTCCCCAGCCAGGCTCGCAGGGTCCTGCCGCAGCACCACCAGCCCCTTCCAGGAGAAACTTCCAGAAGGTGTGTTGGCTTAGCATCACAGTAAATAATAGTAAAAGGCGAATGTGGATGCAGCGGGACTGCGATGGCGGTGGTGAAGGTGGAGGGTGTGCTGCCCAGGACGACGCGGCCGCTTTGCCACAGGAGCGTGAGACAGCTAGGGCTGCCCTGTAGGGGGAGAACGGGGCGAGAGCCCGGCGTGCTTCCCACCGGGCCACACCGCCCGGGGCCGCTTCACTGGCCACAGGCGCGCTCGTATAAAACACTGAGGGCTTGCTGTTCCTGGAGACCCGAGGTGTGGCACCAGGGCCCTTCACGGCGGTCTGTGGGACTCGCGAGCAGCCTTGGGCGGGCCCCCAGTGCAGTTCTCCTCTGGCAAACTCCGGACACACCATTCCCGAGTTTGAGTCCTGGGGAAGCGTTTCACGTTCTAAAGCACAAATATTTATTTTCCTTCCTCAGTGTGCACCGAGCTCCCAGGTCTCTGCACCCGGCCCGGCCCCGCCGCGGAATGTCAGCGCCGCTGCTGGAACGCACAGCCTCCTGAAGACCGACCTGTGCCTTTCTGCGGCTCTGCGAGCGGCGGGGGGGACACAGAAGGGCGCTGTGCTCCTCGGGAGCCCACAGAACCGCCATTCAGGCCCGGGCTGAAAGGACCGTTTCAGAGTCCCAGCGGCCGCGGCCCGCAGAGCCGCGTCCCTGCTCCGGACACGGGCCTGGCCCTTGGGAGGGGGCGGCCACCGCCCAGGTTATGTTTGCCGCTGCACCTTGATGAGGCCGGCGGCACTGTGCCTCTCTCCCCGCGAATCGGCCCCCCTGAACCCCGTGTGACCCCTCGCAGTCTGGGGGAAACGGAGCTGCCAGTATTTCCTTCTTTTCCTTCGTTTCTTCATTCGCTCACGGGATGCCTGGCACCAGACGCCAGGTGCCAGGCCACCACGCCACCGCGCAGGGTCCCCGGAGTCCAGGGTGACTGTGACAGGCAAGACCCCTGCTCCGAGGGAGCTGGCACGCTCTGGGGAAGGCAGGTGACAGCGTACTGCTGGTGTAGGGGAGAGAGAGAGACCGTCACAGTGACCTGGAGGAGGGGAGCCCGCAGGGGTGCCGCGGGAGAGGAGCCAGGCTGTGAATCCGCGCAGGACTTCCGCCAAGTCGGCGGACAATACCGCCAGCGCTCCCGCCCTCTGACCCTGGGCGGAGGCCGGGCCTGCCCCGCCACGCTTAGCTCGGACCCTGTGCTGGCTGCGGGCTGCGGGCTGCGGGCAAGCCCATGAGCCTCTCGGCCTCGGTTTCTTCCACCTGACAGGGGGGCCGCCGCCGTGGGTCTGCCAGCCCGCGGGTGTGGTGGGGAGGCACAGGGAAGAGGAGCGGCTGGGCCAGGAAGGACGCACCGAGGACCTTGTGTCACAGTCCCTACATGTCCTCCTGCTCAGGCCGAGTGCCCGACTGCCGGGGGCCGCCTCTGCCCTCCCGCCTCCGCACATGGCTCGGGAGCACCTGCCCTGCATGACACACCGGGCCCAGAGAGGTGGGTCAGCAGCTCTGGTCACACAGCGGCTCAGAGCCTGACTCAGGTGGCCCAGCCAGGCTCCTGCTTTGTCCTGTCGAGGTGTGCCAGAGGGACCGCCCCTGGTCCCACCCCTTTAGTTCTGGGGTGGGGGAGACAGGGCGGGGAAGCCTGGGGAGGGCACCTGGGGAGAGGGTAAATACCCACAATAGAGGTGTGTGTACATGCCCACCTGTATCTACACACGTGTGTGCGTGTCACCCCTGTATCTGTATCTACGTGTGTACACGCCCACCTGTATCTTCACACGTGTGCGTATCATCCATGTATCTGTATCTGTGTGTGTACGTACAGCCATACACACGTTTACACACGTATAAAAATGAACAGATGTGACCACATGAATCTTATTTATTTTTTAGGTTTTTGTTACAGGGCACATGTGCTTGCTGGAGAGACACAGCCAGAGACAGAGAGAGAAATCACCCCCCAGGAGTGGCCACACTGCACTCCCTTCTTCAATCTCCTCCAAGGATGTGGGGAATCAACCCCCGGGGGTGGCCACACTGCACTCCCTTCTTCAATCTCCAGGGACGTTGGGAATGCACGCACATGTGCCCGGCATGACTTTCAAGTGCCAGGTCCGGGACTCAAGCCGCAGTCAGCCTTGTGGGAGCCCAGCACCCTAACCGCCTTGCCACCTGCTGGCCCAGATCTTACTGATTTTACCCAGAGGCTTGTGCCATGTCCCGTATAACGCGTGGCTGGCAGAGGAGGCGCCCCCACCCGCTCGGCCCCAGACAGCACAGAGCCGGGAGCCAGGTCTGGGCGCAATGATCGACCTCAGGCCGGTGGCTGGGGCTGTCTGCTCCCTGGTTCCTCTTCTGGAGCAGGGGTCACAGGACTCGTGCTGTGCCGGCGCAGTGCTCCTGTCTCTCCCCGCCCAGAGGCAGGCACCGCTGTCCCCCTGGCTGCCAGCTGAGGAATCAGAGCCTCCCAGAGGCGAAGGAGCTTACCCACGGCCACGCGAGGAGTGAGCAGTGAACTGGGGGTGCCCTGCCCGCCTGGCACCTGGCCACCCCTGCTGCCTCGCGCTCACGAACAGCGCACGTGCACCCCAGTCTGGGCTCTGAAGAGTCTGCGGGGCAGAGGGTGGATGCAGGGACGGGTGCGAGCGGCCGCGGACGGCGGAGAGGGGAAGCGTGTTTAATGAGGAAGCCAGGTCAGAGCTGCAGGTGGGGGACTTGGGTGTGGGAGGAAGGTGCAGGGCAGGGCCGGGCTGGCACGAGGCCCCTGGACCCAGGGATGCCCGGGCTGGGGTGGCAGCTTCGTGGCAGCACAGGCTCCAGCCCCCGGAGGTGCCCCCACCCACCGAGATTTCCCGAATTCCAGCGGCTCAGGCTGCCTCTTCAGGCAAAGGGACCCTTGTGGTCGGCGGGGCCTCGGGAGGCCCGGCCAGGCGTGGCTCCCCTCCAGGCACACACACCTCCATTCAGCCTGGCCCCGCCCCTGGGGCCCACGGCAGCGAGGCTGATAAGACCGGACCCCGCCGGCCCCCACAGCTGCGCTGGCTGTCCACACACACCTCCAGAAGCATGAGGGTCAGCCCCGGCACCAGCCTGGCGCTCTGCGGTCTGCTGCTGCTCTGGGCCCCACGCGGCCTCAGCCTCCAGCCCAGAGGTGAGGGGCCCGTGGAGATGGGGGACACAGGTCAGAGGGCCCGGACTGACAGCCTGGGGGCTGGACACTGAGGAGGGGTCCGGGATGACGAGAGGGCTAGTGGGGGTCCAGCAGGCAGAGCCATGGTGCTAAGGGCCCGGGCAGGGGCCCCAGGCACTTGGGGCCTTGCCCAGGACAGGGACTGTGGTGGAGAGTGGCCGAGGCCTACGGCTGCTCTCAGATGAGTGCGGATGTGGGGCCCAGAGCTCAGCCTCCCCTGACAGCCCTCCCAGCACGGGGCTCCCTAGGGTCTGCACCACCCCGAGTTTTAGCCCTGGGCACTGGATCCGAGCATGCCACTGCCCCTGCTCAGATGGGGAGACAGGATGGAGATGGAGGCCCTGAGACCACACAGCCCAGGGCCTCCAGGACCCCAAGTCACTGCTCTGGGGTGCGGCCAGCCCCCTCTCCTCCTCTGGACCTCAGTTTACCCCTCTGTAGCCGTCACCAATGTGGACCAGGGAGCCGGCTGCGAGGTGGGTTCGCAGGTCCCTCGAGTACTCTGACGCTGCGCCCCAGCTGGGACATGCCGGGTGGGGTTGGGGCAGCCCCGCACCTTCCTTTCCTGGTTCTCCTCCCTGGGACCCGCCCTGCTCCGTGCAAACAAGTGAGAGAGCGCAGGCCCCGCTGCAGGCTCGGGGCTCACTGCCTCCTGCAGCCTTAGTCTCTCCCCGGACAGAGGAACCAGGGTTCAGAGATACAGCAAATGACCCGCCCAGGGCCAAAGTGGCTGAGCTGGGATTTGAACCCAGGCCTGCACCACTTCCCAGCATGGTGCTGCCTCCCTGGGGTCTAGAAGGACATTGCTCCTCTGGGGGGTGGGCAGGGGTGTCTTGGGGCCCTACTGGCCGGGCTGCCAAGGTGGCTACCGGGAATTACTGCTCCTTTGCCCTGCGCTCAGAGGGGCTCTGCTCTGGCCTGCGAGCCCGCCCGTCTGGGGCCACCCTCAGTGCCCTCTTGTCCAGCTAGGAGGGGCAGCTGGCCCGTTTCTGGAGCACGTCTGGGCTGGAACGTGAAGTGAATTTAAGGCTGCTGTGCCCTTTGGGCCCCGCACACTCAGGCATGCCTGTGCTGGCACTCGCACCCCCGCTCACGCTCATCCTGTGAGGATAGCCCACGGCCACGGCCCACGGCCCACGGCCGGACCTGACCCTCTGTCTGTCCCACCCATTGGACTGCCGAGCCTGTGCCAGGACGCTCGCCCGAGTGTCCCTCCAGAGGCTGAACCAGATGAGGTGGCCCCGGTGCTCCTTGGCCCGGCTGTCCAGGCCCGGCCCCTGACCTCCGCCCCTCCGCCCCTCCCAGGGCACCTCTGCCGGACCCGGCCCACGGACCTGGTGTTTGTGGTCGACAGCTCGCGCAGCGTGCGGCCTGTGGAGTTCGAGAAGGTGAAAGTGTTCCTGTCCCAGGTCATCGAGTCGCTGGACGTGGGGCCCAACGCCACCAGGGTGGGGCTGGTCAACTACGCCAGCGCCGTGAAGCAGGAGTTCCCGCTGAGGGCCCACGGCTCCAAGGCGGCGCTGCTGCAGGCCGTGCGCCGCATCCAGCCGCTGTCCACGGGCACCATGACGGGGCTGGCCATCCAGTTCGCCATCTCCAAGGCCTTCAGTGACGCCGAGGGCGGCCGCACGCGGTCCCCGGACATCAGCAAGGTGTGGGCCCCACTCCCGGCTACCTTCGCAGGTTCCCGCCGGAGCTAGGAGCGCGCCTGTGTGCACTTTACTTCTCACGCGCCCCTCTGGGGGTCATTTTATAGTTGGGGGGCTGGGGGTCAAGGAGGCCCCCTCACCCGTGGGACAGGTGACAGCAGCACCCACTCGAGGCACGGCCACGAGGACCGAGGTCGTGTGCGCTGGGTGCTCGGGGCAGGGTTGGCACCTCCCGGCCCAGACCGGCATCACCCACTGTCCATGGAACCCCCTCGGGCAGGGCGAGTTGCATGATCTGAAAGAGGGCCCAGCGTTTTGCAGGCCTGCCCCCTGCTTCAGGGCCGCCAAAGGGCCTGCCAAGCTGATCTAGCATCTTCTCCCTGGGGGCCTGAGTCACACCCACTGCCCAGCCCCAGCTGCAATCCCCAGCCCCACCTGCCTCCTGCTCCACTCCCAAGTATGCAGGAGGTGAGAGAAGGCCACCCTGCCTGGGCTCTGTCGCCCTCCTACAGCCCCAGAGACCTGAGTCACACCCACTGCACAGCCCCAGCTGCAGCCCCCAGCCCCATCTGCCTCCTGCTCCACTCCCCAGTACGCAGGAGGTGAGAGAAGGCCACCCTGCCTGGGCTCTGTCGCCCTCCTACAGCCCCAGAGACCTGAGTCACACCCACTGCACAGGCCCAGCTGCAGCCCCCAGCCCCACCTGCCTCCTGCTCCACTCCCCAGTACGCAGGAGGCGAGAGAAGGCCACCCTGCCTGGGCTCTGTCGCCCTCCTACAGCCCCAGCAGCCAGCCCAGCTGGAGAGCGGGGAGGTTGCTCAGATGGGGCCATTGTCCTCACAGAAACGGCCTCAGGCAGCCGCTGGCCCAGGTCGAGGCTGACCAGTGGTCCTCATGGAGGGAGGTGGCCCAAGTGGTGCTCGTGACAGCCCAGCTCAGCTGTCTCCAGAGCTGACTGGTCCACACCAGATCGCACCAGCAGCCTGGGCTGGACGAGTGACGTGGGCCGTGGAGCCGGTGCCAGACACTGGGTGACCCGTCTGGAACTCACTTGGCTGTGGGGGGACTGATCAGTGGACAATGGTCTCCGAGCTGAGTTTTGGGGGAACGGGGGCCTCAGAGGGTGCGGTGGTGAGCAGGTACAGTGCGGAGACCCCTCCCCGGCAGCTGTTCCCCCTCACCCCCTGCCTGAACACCCGCTCCCAACGGGGGACTCGCGGGCTGGGAGAGACCCACACCGTGGGCCGCACCTGCTCATGCATTATTAATTTGGGCCCAAGTGTGTGTGCTCACCCACGCGTGTGGAGGGAGAGAGGAAAACGGGAAAGCACCCCTGGGGGGAAATGGCCACACTGCAGTCCCTTCTCCTCAGGATTTTAGCTGCACCAGGCATGTTTTTCAAGGTGCTGGGTTCAGGACTTGAACCGGCCGGTCGATCATGGAGGATCCAGCCTCCTTAACCACAATGCCACCCTTTCCTATCCCAGATCTACCTTCAGGTTACCAGGAGAGCAGCTCAGGCCCTGGGGATAAGGGCTGGGGCCCAGGAATCAGAAGCAGAGGAGCGGAGAGGGGGCTGTGCAGACCGGCCGAGGACCCTGAATGGGCCCAGCGGATCCAGGACGGGGCGGGACACGGGCACCATGTCCCTCCTGGGTGCTAACCAGGGTATTTTCTCAGGGCTGGATCCCCTGCCTGGTGGAGGATGGCCAGGCAGGGGTAGCCGCAGCCATTCGCCAGCCTCTGCCACCCCCTGGTGGCCAAGGTGCAGAACTGCACGGTGTTGGTGTGTGCACACGCTTGGCCCAAGCGCCTTGGTCTCGGAGCCAGGCGGTCTCTACCCGGGCGGAGCCTCCAGCGCAGGAACCGCCAGGCCCGGGCCCAGCGAGCGCAGGGACTCACGGGCCAGGCGCGTTCACTGTGGCATGGCTGCCAGTAGCCGGGTTCTCAGCAAGTCCCAGCCCGTGGAGAGACACGGCCTTGCCGGGAGAGGTAGGGCCCGGTCTTCACACACATCCCCGTGTGTCGCAGGTGGCCATCGTGGTGACAGACGGCAGACCCCAGGACAGCGTGCGGGAAGTGTCTGCGCGGGCCCGGGCCGGCGGCATCGAGGTGTTCGCCATCGGCGTGGGCCGCGTGGACAAGGCCACGCTGCGGCAGATCGCCAGCGAGCCGCAGGACGAGCACGTGGACTACGTGGAGAGCTACAGCGTCATCGAGAAGCTGTCCAAGAAGTTCCAGGAGGCCTTCTGCGGTGCGGCCGGGGCCGGCGGGGCCGGGGCGGGGGCGGGGCCGCGGGGCGGGGCGGGGCCGGGTCTGGGGCGGGGCCGAGGTTGGGGAGGGGCGGGGCTTGGGATGGAGCCGTGGCTGGGGCGGGCCGGGAACAGGCTAGGCGGGTCTTGCTGCGGGCAGGTTAAAGCCAGGAGTCCAGGCCCGGCCGGGCGATGGCCATTGTAGGCGGGGACTGACGTAGAGACAGCGTCAGGGGCAAGCCAGGTCTGGGGGTGCAGTGCGAGAAAGCCAGTTGGGCCTGGGACCTAGCTGAGGTCAGACTGAGTTAGGGTCGGGGTGGAGCCTGATTCGGCCGGGTCCCCAGCCTGGGGATATGAGAAGTGGGAGAAGTGAGGTCAGGAGACTTTTTACGCGTCCTGTCCGACCGGGACCAAGGAGGAGTAGGAGCCCAGTAAGGGGATCGCCACCAAAGCCCTGTAGTTCTTTCTGAATCTCGGGCTTGGGAAGTCAAAGTTTTCTGTGATGCGGGAAGGTCAGAGGGGCTTGGGCCCTGGTAGAAGGTTCGGCGTCCTTCCAGAGGATAGATGGGCCTGCCCGGAGTGAGTCTCTGGGACCGGGCATCGGGGCCAGGCAGGGCTTTCCCCGTGGCCGGCTCTGGGAGCCCGTGCCTTATCTGCGAACTCTGAGCTGATGCAGGAGCCAGGCAGATGAAAGGCCGTCCCCTGCGCCTTGGCCTTTGCAGCAGGACGTTTCGTTTCATAATTGGCGTTATCACCTCCTTCAGGGACTTGGTCCTGGTGAGGGATTCTCGCCCTGGGCTGGGAGTCCCCGGCTGGGTGCTTCGGCCTCGGAGTGTGCCGGGTTGGTGATGGGCAGACGGCTGGGGTGTCCAAGGCTATGCATCTGAACCCCTTTTGTCCCCAGTGGTGTCAGACCTCTGTGCCACAGGGGACCACGACTGTGAGCAGGTGTGCGTCAGCTCCCCGGGCTCCTACGCCTGTGCCTGCCGCGAGGGCTTCACCCTGAACAGTGATGGCAAGACCTGCAATGGTCAGTGCTGGGCTGGGGAGGCCCGGGGGGTCCTCGGCCGCCCTGGGACAGCCAGCTGGGCCCCTGCACTTCCCTCAGGACCGTCTTCATACAGACGTCTGCCAGAGTGTCTGCAGGGTTGTCTCTGACCCCGTCCCTCAGTTCACCGTGGGGTGACATTAGTGTGGGGAGGAGCTGCAGACCAGTTCAGATCTTGCGAGCAGCCCGAGTGAAGCCACTAGCTCTTGTTTCCAGTGCTGTAAAACGGGGGGCTGGGAGCCGTGGTTATAGAGGAAGTCCCGGGGACAGAGCAGGGTGGCTCTCAGCACACAGCTCCACGTGTGGTGGGGCCCGCTCAGTGACTGGGAGGCCACCTCTGTCTGACGGCCACACCCTTCCCACCCTCCAGTCTGCAGCCGTGGTGGTGGCAGCTCAGCCACCGACCTGGTCTTCCTCATCGACGGCTCCAAGAGCGTGCGGCCAGAGAACTTTGAGCTGGTGAAAAAGTTCATCAACCAGATTGTGGACACGCTGGACGTGTCAGACCAGCTGGCCCAGGTGGGCCTGGTGCAGTACTCAAGCTCCGTGCGCCAGGAGTTCCCACTGGGCCGCTTCCACACCAAGAAGGACATCAAGGCGGCCGTGCGGAACATGTCCTACATGGAGAAGGGCACCATGACTGGGGCTGCCCTTGAGTATATGGTCGACAACTCCTTCTCCGTGTCCAGTGGGGCAAGGCCAGGTGCCCAGAAGGTGGGCATTGTCTTCACAGATGGCCGGAGCCAGGACTACATCAACGATGCCGCCAAGAAAGCCAAGGACCTCGGTAGGTTCTGCCTGGGGACCTGGAGCCCCTGGTGACAGGGACACACAGGCACAGTCAGGCTGTTCACCTTGGCGTCTTCTGATTAGCGTCCTCACCTGGGTGAGTTTGAATGAGGAGGACTGGCTAGTCCAACTCTCATACTGATGACAGAACTGAGGCCCCAGAAAGTAAGTGGCTTGTTTTGATAGTTGAGGCTGGCAACATTCCAGCTGAATGTTAGTTCCCAAGAGAGAACCCCAGCCTCAGTTTTATCACCTGCCAGTGAAGAAAATAATCACCCCAAGACGGGTGGTTATGGGAGCAAATCCAGCTCCCAGTGAAAGCTCCCACAGGGAGTCAGTACAGAGTCTGGCATAGCAGAACCTCGATAAAGGCTGATTTCCCGACTGTGCCTGACCCAGATATTGTGCCTGCAATTCCAGCAGCTGCCACCAGGAGGTGCTGGCATCAGCTGTCCAGACACTCCCAGGAGCACAGCCTCAGGGCTGCCTGTCTCCACGGCCAGCCTTACAGCCTGTCCCCATGGCCTTGTTGCTCCTGGCAGGCTTCAAGATGTTTGCAGTGGGCGTGGGCAACGCTGTGGAGGATGAGCTCAGAGAGATCGCCTCGGAGCCCGTGGCCGAGCACTACTTCTACACGGCCGACTTCAAGACTATCAGCCAGATCGGCAAGAAGTTGCAGGAGAAGATCTGTGTGGGTGAGTGGGACCAGGACTGGCATTGGTTAGGGGGCTTTCTGGGGTGAGAAGCCATGCAGAGAAGGGCCGGGGGCACCGAGGGTAGGCAGGACCAGGAGGTGGGCTGGCCGGAACAGCTCTGACAACCAGCAAGCTTGCTGCAGGCTCAGTATGAAAAGGGCCCTGGCCTGGGCCAGCAGGTGTGTGGAGAGAAAGTGCTGGATCCCACATTCTGCAGTTTGAGTCCCTGACCCAGCACCTTGAAGAATGATGCCAGGCACGTGTGTGGGCATGCCCAAGATCCCGAGAGGAGACTGGAGGAGAAGGGACTGTGGATGGCTATCTCCCTGGTGGTGGTGGGGGGGGGGGGGATTTCTTAGCCTCCTCCCATCTCTCTCTGGCAAGCGCACATGCCCTGTAGCAAAAGCAAAGACAGAAGAAGGGGGCAAAGAGGCGGCACTGGCCTGGTGCTCTCAGACCTGAAAGCTTCCCATCCCGTTGGGTGAGGGCTCCTCTACCCCCGTTTTACAGGTGGGAAAACCAGAGGGCTGGAATAGCTACTAATATCCAGGGGAGTGGGATGTGAACCTGCTTCCTCCTGGCCACATGGCCAGCTGGCTCCTCGTGGAGAGGAGTACAGGCCCCAGAGCCGGATGTGCTGAGGGCTGCGTCCTGGCCCCCTTCTGGGTTCTTCGCCTGTAAGAAGCGACTGGGGACTTCAGACCCAAGGGTCAGGCCGGGGAGTGGCTGAGATGACACAGAGGTCCGGCAGCGCCTCTCTGCTACCAGCGGGGCAGCTGCATTCTCAGTGCTCCGGGCTGAGGGCTCCTGGGCGTTCAGGGCCTCCCAGGTCCTGTCTCGAGGACTCTGCCATTCTGCCTCTCAGATCTTCCAGCCCCTCACTCCCCCAGGACTCCCCAGCCCTGGTCCCGGGAGGTGACCGTCCACACCCCACCCCGGGCACCCTCAGCAGCTCCCTTCCCTTTCCCTGCTTCTCGTCCTAGAGGAAGACCCGTGTGCCTGTGAGTCCCTTGTGAAGTTCCAGGCCACAGTGGAGGGGCTGCTGCAGGCTCTGACCCGGAAGCATATCCTTTCCTAGTGGCTGCTGGTGGGTGGGAGCACAGGGCCTGCAGGGAGAGGGCGGCCTCTCTCCTGCTGAAGGAGGGCTGGGCTCTGGTGCACACCCTGTGGGAAGCAGGGGCTCCCGTGGGGCAAACAGAGACACTGAGGCAGAGGCCCAGCTCTGGGGACTGACTTCCACGCAGAGCCGGAGCACGTTCAGGGCAGCAGGGCAGCCTCTGCGCCTCCCATGCTCATGGAGACCTGGCTGCCCTGGCCCCTCGGAGGGTGTGGGCCCCGACGGCCGCCCGGCTCAGCCATGACCAGGAGCAGGGCTGGGCACCCGGACTCCCTGGCAGCCGAGGAGTCTTGCCCTGACGCCGTCCCGCTTCCTGTAGTCCTCCCCTGTGAAATGCCATCGGGCTCTCGCACCAAGGGCTGAGCGGCCCAGTCACCGGGACAAGGAGGCCCTACAGGACAGCAGGTGGCAAGTTCTGGCCCAGGGCACCTGCTGGGGTGAGGGAGAGCCCCGCGAGGGCACCCTGGAGCTCGGGGGTGGGGCTCCGGCTACAGGCCTGCTCGGGCCACCGCCTCTCTCCTTAACTCGGAGCCCACTGGAAGCCGTGAGCAAGCGGCTGGCTGTCCTGGAGAACAGGGTCGTCTGAGCTGCCCCGCATGGCCCCACCTCCTCCCCACCCGAGTGTGGCTGTGTGTGTGGCCATAGTTCAGTCCAGCTCTGCCCTCGTGGGGAGAGGGGCCTGCGAGGGCCAGACCCAGGACCGCCCCAGGCTGCGGCCTCCTGCTAGCCCCAGTGTGCCTGTCGGGAGCGTGTGACAGCGTGTGACAGTGCGTGTGTGCCTGAGGGCGGACGGCGTGTGTGAGCGGGAAGCTGTGTGTACTAGTGAGCGCGGGGAGAGGACTGCGTTTGCATTTTTCCCAGTCAAAAGCTTAATATATTCCTATTTTTGTAGTTATCCCTGTCTGACTCAGTGCTGTGAATTTCTTCTCTGATCCCTGTTCCCCGAGAAAAACAATTAAATGTGAGAACTTATGCACTGAGCGGGGCTGAAGGCAGCGTGGTGATTTGCGGACCAGGAGTGTGGACGAGGGTCGGTGGGCAGTCACAGTGCGCCCCCAGTGGTGGTGTGGTGACAGAGCAGGCTGTCTGCCTTTTAGGTGCATTCGTTTCGGGATCTCAGGTCACCCTCCCAGGAGCCCGGGCGTCTGAATGGTGGGGTGGGTCTCGAGCCCAGGCCTGCAGGGCTTCAGAAGCAGGAGCGGTCCGAGAATGAGAACAGAGGCACCAGATAAGCCTCGCTCGGTCCTTCGGGCTCCAAACACGTCTGGAGCACAAGCCCCATCAGGCCGTGGGCGCTGGCACACGGGGCACCGTTGTCTCTGCCGCCACAGCTATGGTCCCGTCACCTTCACCGCAGCCCGAGAAAGCTAGGGGGGCGTAGGTGGTCACAGGGCTCTGGGAGCCCAGGGATGACAGAGAGGGTGACGGGAAGGGTCCCAGCCTGAGCCCACTGACGCTGGGTGCCCTGCCCTCCTGCGCCCACTAGAGTCCTGTCTGTGGTGTCCTGCGCCGGTGGCTCTGTGCCCACCTCGAGCACAGGTCCTCAAGCCCCCGTTGGGGACTGACCCCAGCCTCGCCCTGAGACCCCACCTGCCTCCCCAGACACTCTGGACCATGCTCCTTCGGAATTTCAGGGGGACACGGTGATTTTCCGGACCCAGGCTGGTTTAACGGGGCGTGTTTAGTGTGGCCAGAGCCCCCGCCAGGAGCTTCAGTGCATCCCGCGAGATCTCCCTTGAGGCAGTGCAGGAGGCAGAATAATGGCCCTCCACCCGGCAGCACCGGCAGCCACCGCTGCACCCAGCACAGCTCCCGGGAGCAGCTTCCCTGTGGCACAGCCACCCCTGGCCGTCACCAGCACCCTCAGCCGCTGTTCACCGAGCACATTCTCTGGGCCAGGGGTTTCTCTGCTACCCCAGGAGGCTCCTTGTGTCCCCCCTCATCCCCAATGGGATTGCTTGGCCACAAACCAAAAGAGAATGACCTTTCTCCGAGGTCATTCACTCCTCTCCCCTCTGCACGGGGTGAGGGGGAGGGCTGGGAGCAGCTGCTGATTCAGGGTAACCCTGCTCCCTGCCGCAGCTGGTTGGTCACTGGCTGGAACCCGAGACAGGGTGGGCCAATCAGCCTCTCTTCTGGGATCGTGGTCCTGGAGGCCTTTGTTACCTGGAGCTGGGACCATCTGCCATCCTCAGGGAAGAGACAGAACTGAGTTCTCTGGGGTGGGGGTGTGTTCCAGTTCGAGGGTGTTTCAGTGATCTATTTCTGTGCAATAAGCTGGCTCCAAATTCAGCAGCTCAGAACAGCTGCATTTCACTGTCATGCCTCTGGGCTGGCTGGGCTCAGCTGCGTGGTTCTTCTGCTCCCGGTGGGCTGGGCTGCAGTGGGCTGAGTCTCGTCTACGCTGGCACGGCCAGCCTGCTCACTCACCTTCCTGGTGCCTCGGTGGAGACAGCTGAAAGGCAGGCCTTTCTCTCCCTAGCTCCGTGCAGTCTCGGGGCCTGGTTTGCCCTGGATGGGCTCTCTGACGGGAGAACTTCCTGTGTGGTAGGTCAGGGCTTCCCAGCTCCTTAGGGCTGAGGCCCCAAGGTGGTATGGTCTTACATTCGCTCTCCAGTTGCCGGCTGGCCCCCAGTCGGGGTGGGGAGGTAGCCCCACCTCCGTGGGGGGAGTGATGAAGAGTTAGTGCCTGCCTGCCTTCCACCACTCTGGCCCAGTCCGGGGTCCCCTCACCAGGCCTGGCTCCACTCCCTGCCTTTGCCCTCGCAAGTCAGCACGCACTCAGCAGAGTGAGGCTTGGCTGAGTTGGCTTCTGCCTCTGCAGTTTGAGAGCTGACCCGGCTGTCTTCCCCTCCATGTCCCTCTGCTGTGCGGTGGCCTTGATGTCCCAGCTCTCAGGGCAGTGACGGGCAGGTGCAGGTCCAGCTGTGATGGCAGGACGTGGGAACTGGGGTTCGTGGAGCGATAGAGGTCTAACTAGGCCGAGGAGAGGTGGGGCTGCTGGATCTGACCAGTCTGAAGGGGAAGAGGTGGTGGATTAGCCTGGCAGGTGGAGGACACAGCAGGTAGACTGGCCCTGGGGTGGGGCGTGCGGCCCGGAGGGCCTGGGCAAGGACCCATGTGGTCAGCGAGAATGTTCGTGGGCCAGGGCTTGATGCAGAGGGTGGCGTGACGTCGTCAGCAGGCTTAGGCGGGAGGTGAGGAGCCGCAGTGGGACCCTGCAGGGCCCTGGGGTCCAGCTCACACCTGGGAGGGGCAGCCCCTGTGCAGGTGGCTCACCCCTGTTGTGGGGAGGCACGAGGTCCTTATCACGGGAGTTGGGAAAACGCTTGTGAAGGTGGAGCCGGGGTCCTCAGAGGCGCCTTCTGGTGACCTCAGGAAGTGACATCAGTGTCACCCGCTTCACATGCGGTGGGACCAGTCCCAGCAGGTCGAGGGACTGGGGTTTCTGGGCTTGCCAGAGGCCGAGGCCTTTGCAGTATGACACGCGTGGGCTCAGCAGCTGTGACAGTGGGTGCCAGACCTGGGCCCACTGAGGCAGAGCCGATGAGGGTAGGGCCGGAGGAGCTCAGGCAGGCCACTGGGGAGCGGCTGCTTCCTCCTGCAGGAGAGGCTGCAGGCGCAGTCACCCAGGGGCCAGGGCCACAGGTGCTTGGCCAGCATGGAGGGCCTGAGGGCCCGTGGCTGCAGGGAAACTGCGCACAAAGCAGCTGGAGCCCCAGAGGGAGCGGCGGGGGCGGGGCGAGGGTGAGGGCGGGCTAGCTCTGTCCCCACCGCACTGCCTCGTGCCCAGGCAGGCCTTCCCTCTGAATGCCTCCGGCGCCCTGTCAGCCCCTTCAAGCTCTGCGCTCACAGGATGCAGGCTCACGGGCTCTGTGAACTGTCGGCGTGGCTGGGGGATGTAGGGGTCTGAATGGCCAGCCCTGGACCCTGGGGCTCAGGAGCCAGGGATGGGACAGCCGCCCGAGCCCCAGGACTGAGAAGGCTGTGCAATGGGTCCCCAGGCCAGACTGGCTGTTTTCAGATCTGGGGGCCTGGAAGCCCGGCTGGCAGGACCAGCAGCCCTCCCCGGTGATGGGGACAGAGCCAGGAGGCAGCCTGTGTGGAATGAACCATGGCGCCCTTGTCTCATTGCTGGAGGAGCTGGCTCCCGCAGGGCGGCCTCGCAGGAAAGGCAGGGCCCGCTTCCTTGGGGAGTCCCCTTGTGGGCTCTCAACCCCAAGTGGCCGCCCTAACCCCCCGTGGTGCTGCCACAGCTGCCCTAGGGCCTCGAACAGCCAATGCTCGGAGGTGCTCCCAGGTCCCCTGCTCCAGATGTGATGAACAGCAGGTCGTGGCAAACCCCCCAAATAAGGGGAACCTGCATCTGCCAGGGCGGCCGCAGTCGGCAGGAGCGCAGTGACCCCGTGCCCCGTGGCTGGGCGTTGTGGATTTCCTGGAGACAGGCAGGCATGAGCTGGCGCAGTCCCACCTGTGCCCAGCCTTGGACGCGGTGGGAGACGTGGTCCGCGTGTTCCTGCAGTGGTCTTTGACCGGCTCCAGTGACGGTCTGCCTTGGCGATTACAGCGCTCTAACGTGTGTGCAGGCGAGACGGCGGCGCGGCGCTGAGCGTAGGTTTGCATTCCCCACCTTCTAATTACACGCTTTCTCCTGGACCAGCTCTTCCGAGAGGCGAGAGAGTCCCTCCAGATGCAAACGCAGTGAACCCTTGCGTGCTTGGGGACAGGTGCTGCAGGGTGGCCATTCTGTGGGCCCTCCTGCGTGCCGATACCGGGGTGATGGGCCTACCGTGCTCGTGGCAGGTCACGCCCTGCTCAGGGACTCCCCGGACCCACAGACTTGCTGCACAGTGACGTCAAGCAGATGTGTATGCCACTCAGCATGTTCAGGCACCTGTGAGGCCGGGCCGTTACCGCCGCATTTGCAGGTGATGGACCGAGGCCGAGAAACGAGGGACCCCGAGTTGCGCCGCAGTGGGGCTGGGTCTGGAGCCCCCACGGGCTCCTCGCTGCTGCCTGGGCGATGCTTACTGAATGTCACTCTCCCGCCCGTGCGACAGACCCCGGCACAGCGATCACGGGCTGCCTCAGACCTCGGAATAACACGCCCTGGAAAGCTCTCCAGTTAACTAGGCCTCTCGTGTCATCGTGCCACGAGTGGGCGTGTACACACACACACACACACACACACACACACACACACGGGAATGGCCATGGCCAAGCGGGCTGGACGCGCAGGCCTGGGGAGCTGTGGGGAGCTGGCCACGAGAGGGCACCATCGGCCCAGGGATAGGCAGGCAGGCCTGGCTGGGGGAGGGCTCGGCTCAGGTGCTCTGGCTCCTGTGCCCTAATCTCTTTAATCCTCCTCCTCTCGGGCTCCTGGGGGAGGCGGCGGGACTCCTCTCAGGGGTTCCTGTGAGTGGCAGGGACCCCACTGGCTGGGTGGTCCTGTCCCCAGATCTGCAGCTGAGATACCCTGTGAGGGAGGGTCCGGCTGGACGCATCTCTGAGCTCCTGGGGCCTGCCCTGAGAGTTGGGGGGCGGGGGCCACGCGGAAGCCCCCAGGAGGGTGTGTGCTTTACCCCCTCCCCAGCAATCACAGAGTCCTTTGTCCCCAAGTCAGAATATATTAACCTTCAAGCCAAAACTAGCTGCAGGCAGGCAGGAGGGGGGGATCGGAGACGCTCTGGCAGAGGTGTCTGAGGGACCCCAAAATAGGTGTCATGGAGAGGCCACCAACTCTGCAACCCACAGCACGGGTGTGTGCCCATGTGCCCGTCCCACGGGGGACACGGACCCCTTGCAGGTGGAGTGCAGGCAGGCAACTGTGCCTGCCCGGTTTCCTCCCAGGGCCGTGGGAGCCCCTGGCCGGTGGGCACTGAGGAACGACAGGCTGTGTGTGAAGTGCAGCGTCTGGCCAGGCGTCCTCGGCATGCGACTCAGGGCTGCGGTGGCACCTGCATGGTGGTGGCAGCGCCAGGTCTGGGCCCAGGGGCCATGCTCAGGTGACAGTCCCACCAGGACTCTGGGAGGGGGCGTGTCTCCCCAGAAGTGCTCTGCCCTCCCTCGTGGAAACCCACTGACACCCTCCCCACTTCCTCTCCAGGGACAGAGGACTTCAGGTGGCAGTCCACGCTGGGTGCCTGGTTCTTAGTGCTGGCCCGTCCGAGCCCTGTGTCCTGCCGTGCTGTCGTCAGAGCTTTAGGACGCTGTCCTAGGTGCCCTCGCCAGGGTGGGGGACCCAGGACGGCACTATAAGGAGGCCCCAGGGCACTCTGAGTGGCCACCCTGCCCATGCCCTGACCTGGGTGGGGGACACGGCCCATGCTCAGGCCTGTGGGACCCCAGCAAGTCCCCTTACCTCTGTGCGCCTCACCCAGTGACAGCGCTCCTGCCTGTCGGGAACCGAACTTGAGACCGAGCCCCAGCTCCGCGAGCTCTGTGAGGGGCTGCCAGCGCTCAGCTGTCCCCACACTGAGGGTGTTGTGCTGCCTGAGGGCGCGGTGAGCGTGGCACTGTTGGGGGGAGGCGCCTGCTGCCCCTATGCCCACAGCCCTCGGGGTGACAGCAGCAAATGCGTCGGCCAGGGCTGCAGGGTGTTGTGGTGTGGACAGCACCTTGCACGTGCGTTGGCACCACGGAGCATGGATGTACCCACCGTCTTAGAAGTGCACACGCAGGTAGGATGCCGGGGCCTTCAGAAAGTTCGTGGAGACAGGGACTTAGTACAAGTTTATTCTGTACCCAAAACAAAATTTGAAATCTATGCACAGTTTCTTCAAAATGTACATTTCCCACAAACTACCTGACGTGCCTCGGGTATTATCACTAACAGAATGGCGTGCTGCATCTCTAAGCCTGCAGGCCCTTGTTGCTGCACGCCACGGGTGAGTGAGGCCAGTGATAAGGCAGTGCACTTGCTCCTGGGCCTGTCCCTGGGCCACAGGCCAGGGACGGTGACACTTGAGACCAGAGGAACTCACAGAGGCAAGCGGAGGTGCTGGGACTTGAACCCAGGCCTGCTCTACCTGGCCCCAGTCTTCTTTCCTCCAGGGAAGCCTCTCTGTTGCCCAGTGCTATTTAGGGATCACGGGTTGGGGCTCCATGGCAGCTGCCCCAGGACCTGCTCCAGTGCGGCATGTCCTATCTGCAGAAAGGGTGGGGACAGGTCCCACAGACTCCGCCCACCGATAGGCCCGCCCACCTGTAGGCTCCACCCCCACAGGCTCTGCCCTACCCGTAGGCTCCACCCAGTCTGTAGACACCCCACCTGTAGGCTCTGCCCTGCCTATAGGCTCCGCCCCATCTGTAGACCTGCCCTGCCTGTAGGCTCCGCCCCACCCATAGCCTTGAGCTGCCTGTAGGCTCGGCTGCCTGTAGGCTCGGCCGCCTGTAGGCTGTGCTGCACCCAACAGCCATGTTCCCGGCCCCCACGCCTGATCCGTGCTAGGCAGGTGGCCTCCATTCAGGACAGATATCCCGCTCTTCCGGTATCAGATTTTCCCTGGCAGTTTCCTGCCTTCATTCCTGGCAGGATTCCTTGGCTGGCAGCTTCTGTCCTGTAAGTGGTGCTGGAGGGAATTCTCCTAAGCTTGGGGCTTCCTTCAAGAGCCAAGAGAATTGGGGCGAGCCTTAGGGAGCATTTCCAAATGCTCCCTGTTGTCAGGGCCACGAGGCCTGTGGCAGCCTCTGGATCCCCTCCACCTGTGGGAGCCTGGCCTGTGGGGTCATGAGGTAACCTTTGCTGAAGCCCAGCCTGGGAGCAGCAGGCAAGGGTGAGGCCTACCCCTGAGACAGAGGACCTAGCATAGCCCAGCCTGGGCTGGACCCGGGGAGGACAGGCCTCGTGCATCTCCTGAGGCCACTGCCTCTCCCCCTCCCGAGGAGCGGGCTGCAGCCTCCAGGGAGTGGGACGTGCAGGTAGGGGGCAGAGCAGTGGCCGCTGGCTCAGGCTGGACAAACCCGGTATTGTGTGGCCCGTGCTGGCGTTAGAGCTGGCAGAGAGCCCCGCCTCCAGCGCCCTGCACAGATCCCACGACTGGTACTGCTGCTCAGGTGGGGCGGCCAGAGAAGGGGAGCATTTCCAGGCAGTAAAGGGGTGGAGACAGCATGGCATGACAGGCCGAGAGGGGCTCCTGGAAAGCCGCACCCAGGGGCCGGAGTCAGCGGGGTCTGCCCGGTCCTGCTGTGGCGGGGGGCGGCGGGGCATGGGCAGGTCACCCACCTCTGGGGGGGAGGGCATGGGCAGGTCGCCCACCTCTGCGAGGAGGTCGCCACACGTCTGCGAGCTCCGTTCCCCCTGCCAGTAACGCGGGGTGAGCAGAGTGGCTTCTGGGGCAAGGAGGACGGTGCCCTAGCCATGCAGGCGTGACTAGAGAAATCGTCAGTGTCAGGGCACGGCTGTCCTCCTTCCTTCTAAGTAAGGTGACACAAGGCTGTCTTCGGGGAAGGGGCTGGGCGTTCATGGCCTCAGTCCTCAGCAGAGCCCTGTGGGGCGTCCCCTCTAGCTTGGAGCAGGATGGCCGGGGTTGGGGAGGGTCTAGGCCTGGGCATGCAGCCAGCCCGGCCGCCCGCTGGGGGAGAGGCCTCTCAGAGCTGCCGGGATCGGGATCGGAGATTGAGACTGCAAGACCAGCTCAGGGGCCCAGCGGTGGGGCTGCTTCAGGTGAGGCTCCTGCAGCTAAGGAGAACTCTGGGCTCCGGACCCCACCTTCCAGCCCAGGAGCGCTGAGGTTGGGGTGAGGGAGGGGCCGCCCTGGGATGTCCTGGGGGTCTGAGGGCAGATTTCCAGGCCCCCCTTCCCTTTCTCTCCTGACTGGGAATCAAACTCCTTTCTGGAGAAGCCTGAGCCAAGCCTGGCAGGACGGCATAGCTTGGAGCCCCCTGAGGACAGGCAGGTTCAAGTCCGGGAGAGGAGGAGACCACCGCGGAGGGGTGGGTGGGTCCGCAGGGTAAACGCTGGAACAAAAGCCCGCTGCTCCTTGCCGCTCAATGCTCCTCCCGAGGAGACACACCAGAGTCCCGCTTGGCCTCCAAAGGCCTTGAGCACCTTGTGAAGAACACCACAGGAATCGCTCAGTGCTCGGCTGGGGCCATGTCGCCCGGGGTTTCTTCAATGACTTTTGCTACCTGGGGCTCGAAAACCCATCTAACCCACTCGGCAAGTGGGGGCTCGGGAGTCCCTGGGGGCCCTACCTGGGTTGTAATGGGCGACAGCCTCCAGAGACGACCCAATGACAGCTGTGAGTCCACATTCACCACCCTCGGGCTGGGGCTGGGCGAGGACGGGAGAGAAGCGGGGCCGGGGGTGTCCGACGCCTGGGGCGTCCGACGCCTGTGACCCTGGGGTGTAAGAATCCAAAATGCAGTTTCTGGCCAGGGTCAAGGACCAGGGCCTCGCTGGGCCCATCTCTGTGGCTCAGGTGGAGTGGGCCTCCCAGGGTATTTTCTTGAACCCGGAGGACTCTGATCCCAGATTGGAGAGACTGGATGAAGCCGGTGGGAACGAGAGAGGGCAGAATGGAATCGGGAGCTCCCTGGACTCCCGCTGAGGCCGAGAAGTCCCTGAAGACCCTGGGCTTTCTCCGGCGCCACGCCGCCAGTGCTCTCAGGCTCCCCAGCTGCACTCAAGGCATCTGAGAGGTCTCCCAGCCGCTCGGACTGCTCTCACTGAGCCCTTGAGCGGCTGGAGTGTCTTCTTTGTACAGAACCTCGAATTACCGCTCGCAGGTGCCTGCGCGGACTCGCGTCCACAGGACTGAGGCCGAGGAGACTCTGCCAGGGCCCGGGCAGCGATCGTGCAGAAACGTAGAGCTGGAACAGAGCCTTGGAGTCAGGGTACCGGCGAGAAACGGCCTCACCTGGCCCCTCCTGGAACGTATGAAACTCGCCCGTGTCCTTAAGGAACACCGAGGGGCCAGCAGGGCAGCCTGGCGCCGCGGGCAGGTTGGGCTGCTGTTGCTGTCTACGCGACGCCACGCCCTCCCCTCCCTGGCCACACCCCCTGCCTGCCCCCTCCACCTGGAAGAGCCGAATGTGCAGAACCAGAGCGGAGACCACACCACGCCAGGCAGAGGCCACATGGCCTCCTCTCCAGAAGGGGCCTGCACCTGCTCCACACCCCTCCGGCCTGAAGGACGCAGAAGGCTGGGCAGCTTAAAACCACTGGAAGCGATTGTTGGGAAAGGCGGGATCTGCCTCCAGTCAAAGCCCGTCCGGACAGATGGCCCGACCTGATGGTGGAATCACGCCACTCTGTTAGAGCCGGGTTTTCTTAGTGTGTTTCGAACGTTCACGGGGGTGTGGCGGGAAGTCTTCCGCGAGCCTCAGCCACAGCACTGGCCCAGGCAGAGTGGGAAGCGCGGGCCCTGCACGGGGCTGTGGCTGGGGTGCCAGCTCTGCCTCACACCAGCTGTGTGACCCTGGGCCAGTTCCTGACAGCTCGGTGCCTGTTTCCTCTCTGCAGCCCTGCACGCTCAGGCAGGCTTCCTTCCGGCCTCTCCCACGGAACCTCGCTCAGCGCACCCTCTTGCACCCACTCTCTCCACGCGACTCAGGCACCCTTCACTTGCTCCTCTGCCCCTCGGTGCATGGATCCGCCACCCATCCACCCACAGCTGTCCTGGCAGCATCAGCCCCGCGTCCAGCCTTTCCCCAGCGAGTGGGCGCACAGGCCCTGAGCAGGCGGGAACTGCGGCCTGCCAATAAATGCGAACGGGAAAGGGTGCGCCCCCAACCTGGGGAGACCCCTCCTCGCTCTGCTTGCCTTTCCTGCTGCAGTCCTTCGTTCTCAGGGACCAGGAGAGTAGGGGCAGCGCGTGTGCTCTGTAAGACCACAGCCGCCACGAGGGGCGTCACGGTGAGGAGGAACGCCGCACGTCAGCACCTGCCAGGGAGTCGCCAGGGCCTTCTTTGGGGTTCTGTGCTCTCTGGAAACCAGCCATAAAGGGTTTTCATCGTCAATGCTTTCCCATGCTCTGATGCATGCTCAAGGAGCATTTGCTCCCTGCCCTGGGTTCTGCTCAGCCCACCAGCGCGTCCCTGTTCCTGAGAAGAGAGGCGCGGAGGTGACCGGGGAGCAGGGCAGGCGGAGGGGCGGAGATGACCAGGGTGGAGGGGCGGAGGTGACTGGGGTGGAAGGGCGGAGGTGACCGGGGAGCGGGGCAGCTGGAGGTGACCGTGGTTGCTTCAAAGGGCGCAGTCGCAGCAATCGTCCTCAGGGCGGGCTGAAAGAGCTGTCACATGGAGTCAGATCCACGAGGAAGGCCCAGACCACAGCCAGGACACCTGCCTCTTCAGCTGCTCTTACCAGGAGCCGCCTGCACCACAAGGAGAGGTTGCCATAGGGCTCATGTACTCAACCAAGAGAGACAGAGAGAGATGGAGAGAGAAAAAGCGAGAGATCACTCCCTGGGGGGACAGCACGCCACAATCCTTTCTCCTTCATTTTCCTCTGGGATTCTGAGCACATACGCACATGAGCCTGGCATAATTTTCCAGTTGCCAGGTCCAGGACTCGAACCACAGAGTTGGCTATGAAAGATCCAATGCCTTAACCATCAAGCCACCTGCTAAGGACCCCAGGGTGTAGCTCCCTCCCCTCGGGCAGTCAGGCACATGCACACAGGCGCTCCCCGGGTGTGGCCGGCCCTCCCCTCCCACTCATGGCAGTACAGCCATGTGGGCAAGATCATGCCAAGGAGGCCTCACTGAGCACGCGACTGCCCCGCCGGGCGGCTAGTTCCTTCCCCAGGGGTGTGCAGGCGCAGCAAAGCCCGCAGGACAAAAGAGGCTGTGAGAGCAGGCCTCCCCACTCACTGCTGGGGACAGACTTCGCGTACCAGTGACACTGGCCCGTCCCAGCGCAGTTCTCATCTGACGGTCCGCCCACCCAAAGCCTCAGGGCGCACAATTCTATTAAAACCTTCTTGTACCAAACACTCCTCTTTCATACTTTCCTCGCGTGGTGGTCTCTGCCTTAGAGATCTGGGCCTGCAGAGGCAGGGATCTCACCGGCGCGCTCCCCGCTCCCCATCAATGAAGGGCCGGGGCGGACCGCACAGCCCACAGAGGCTGAGGGTTCTGGGGCCCACAGGGCAGCTCCTCTGCTCTGCCACCACTGGCCACCGGCCACAAAGTGGCATTTTATTTTTAAACAAAAGCAAAGTTAGCACAGCAGTGCCCCGCTATGACAGCCCGCAGAGCCTCCCCGGGGCCGCTAGACGCGAGGCCAGATAAGGTGGAGAGGGCGGCACTCGGGCCCCCGAGGTCACCTGCCCAGCTCGGTACCCTCTCACGCCTGCAGGTCGGGGCCGTTCATCTCGGGGGCAGGCTGCGGCTATTTCCGAGCTTTAATATTTTTTCCACTTTTTCTGCAGGAGTGTTCGGGGCCACAGGGCTGAGACGGCCGAGGTGGGGACACGGGAACAACCTGACATGGAGAGGGGCGCGCCTTGTTTCTGATTTTAAGGGGACATCTTTTGCTTCTCCCCTAAAAGTGCGCCCCCCGTCTAGTCATCCCAGCCGTGTGCTGTCCTTGAACAGGCCAAGTGCCTCCCAGCCTCTGAGCCTTGGCGTGTGCTAGCCCCTCCCCCAGGGCCCCTTCTCTCTCCGACGACTCCTGCTCACCCTTCCTGGCAGCGTTGGCCAATTCTGAGGCCTCCTCAAGCTCCCTGGGTGGCTTCAGACAAGCCCTGCTCCTAGGTGAGCCCCAACCCAGCAGGTCCCCGTAGCGGCACCTCCCTAGACCCGTGTTCCATGTGCCCCTGACAGGCTGCCCTAGCACTCCCAGGGCCTAGGCCGCAGCTTCCAAAGTGCTGGTGGATGCTCCAGTGCCAGAGTGGGAGAGAGCAAGGGCCCTGGGCCACTGGGGACTGGGGACAGGAAACGGCCGCCGAGGTGTTGACACCGGCCGGCGTGGAGCTCAGGTACTGGAATTAGCACAGAAGGTCACTTCCCCTCTGCCCGACTGGAGGATGGTGTGCTTCCGATTTTACAGAAGAACCAGGCGGCGGGTCCCCATCCAAAGGGGCACACTCGCTGCCCTGCGGGGACCCCGATCTGCAACGGGGACAACTGAGCCCTTGTCGGCCAGCGGGAGGAGCAGCCCATATCGCCGGGACGGTGTGATGGGCATGCCCAATCCGCCCGGGCACGGCACCTCTGTGAGCCCCAACGCATCTCCACTGAGACAGGGGCCGGGCCCACTTACAGGTAGACAGGGTAAGGGCCCGAGAGGAAGCCACTGCTCTGCTCAGTGACGTCTGTTTCCCCTGTGGTCCGGCGCACAGCACACTCCCCTTGGACATGTCTGTAAGGAAGGTACGGCTCCCTGCTACTCAGGCAGGAGGGGGTCTCAAGCACTGCCAGGGCAAGGCCAAGTGGCGCCTCTGGCTAAGCCCCCACAGCCGGCAGCTGGCTGCACTGGGACTCCCAGCAGCTGTAGCCAAGGGCAATGGTTCCATTCCGGAGCTGTCTTCTCACCAGAAGTTCAGGTCTACGCTCTGCTGACCCCGCTCAGACGGCCGTGGAACCATTTCTAAAGCCCGCTTCCTTACCGGAGACCAGCCCACTGCTCGGACTGAGAGGTGAGACCGCCTGGCCTCCAGCTCCTCTCTGGCGACCCACTTTTCCCCTTCACTCTCCTCTGCATCCACACCTCTGGTTCTTCGCGAGCGCCGGTCAGGAGCCGGCTGGTTCCTCATTCTTGTATCTTGCAGGACTCCTGCTGCTGGGAATCGTTTTGAGTCGAAATAAAGACGGCCCCGTAGTCTCTCCTTAAAGCTTCTTGGTGCTCCAGGTGAGTTCCCTGACAGCTCCTGCAGTCCCGGGGAATCCGGGGCACATGAGCCAGGGAACCAGAGTCCTGCAGAAACGGAGTCAGAGTCCTTGCAGCCGGGGTGAACGTTAGTTCCCCCTGCTGGGGAGAATGGCGAGTGCCAACATGCAGTCTCGAACAACACGGCTGTGGGCTGTTCCTGCAGAGAGGCCAAGAGGCCTGTAAAGCGGTGAGGGCAGCAGCAGCTCCCCCAGCCGTGCTGCTGTGTCTCCCACATGTCACGTAGCACGTGCTGGCGGGCAGCAAGCCCCACCGAGGCTAGGCACTGCCCAAGAAGCCATGCGCCACTCTCTGGGCTTCCCACAGTAGGTCCCCCATGAACCGTGGGGTGCTGGCCCCGTGCTTAGTCTCCTCTTCCTGCTGGATGGAGACTGGGGCCGTCAAGGCGCTAAAAGACACGACCCTAAGCACTCAGGAGCCCCCGGCTGCCCTTGTCTCCACAGACATGCCACAGTCTGCAGGGGCCTCTGCCCTGGGGCCACTCCATCACCTCCCCGTTGGGGCCAACGCTGCCTGGAGTAGTCACTGAGGTGTGTGCCGTCTAACTCCTAGGCTCTGAGCTCCGTGGCACCGTACTTCCTGGTGGCTGCAGGCAGCATTGCTAGCATTGGGCTGAAAGGTGAAGTGCCCACCTCAGAACCGACGTGGTGGGGAGCAACCCGGGAGGGGAGGGGCCCCTCCAACACGTGCAGCCCGGACTCTGCCAGCTGCTCTTCACCTCAGGGCACGAGCCGGTGCTGACGTCAAGCCACCAGGCGATACTGACCATCTTCGCGGTCAGGCCAGACTGAAGTTCGGGGGACAGGTGAGCGCTCATGCAGTTTTGCTGAGGTGGCTCTGGACTGAGGAATTTTCATCGAAGCCTTATCCGCCCATGCACAGCAGACGGCAAGGAAACAGGGAGTAGCCACATTGTTTACTTGTGAGGCGAAGCCCGGAATCACAGGAAGGGGTTACCCGTCATTTAGAATATGGAGACTGATAAGTCCCATCCTTTTTTCTTTTTTTTTTTTTTTTTGAGAGAGATTTTTGCTATAGGACATATATACTCACTGGAGAGACAGAGACAGAGAGACAGAAAGCAAGAAGTCGCCGTGCAATCCCTTCTCCTCCACTGTCCTCTCGGGATGTGGGGCATGCACAAACATGTGTCTGCTGTGAGTTTTAAGCAGCCGGGTCTGGGACTCAAACCGTGGTCAACTATGTGGGAGTCCAGTGACATAACCATTATGCCATCTGCTGGTCCCCTGTCCTTTCAAATAACCGAAGTGGGAGAGCCGAGTGGGCACTAGTGACCCGTGATCTGGAAACTGTAAAAACTAGATCTTGGAGTCCCTGATGCCTTTCCAAGCTATGGGGATATTGTTTTTGCCTAGAAAACTGAGTTGGGTCTTTTAAATGGATAACAAGCTTTGCCATTTTGACTTTTTCTGGACTTCCAGTGTCCCAGACCTGTGGGCTGATGGTGTCTTCTCCAAGGAAGACACAGAAGGAGGGCGAGGACGCAGGAAGCTTTGACCTGTAAGTAGCGCAGTACAGCGGGGTGGGACATGGCCATGTCCCCTCGCCACGGCTGCAGACGCCGCAGTGCTGGGCGATCAGACCGACGCCGCGCTGCCTCTCGTCAGCACTCCTGGAGAATTAGAGAGGAGAGGAAAGCAGACTTGACTACGGAAGGAGAAAAAGCTTTGGATGTAGCGGAGGGGTCCTGAATGGATTGCTGGGGAGAGGCCGGAGGCCAGGGCTCTATACTGAGCAGTCCGAGAGGTGGGCTGCTCTAGAAAATGGTCCCACGGCCGTCTGAGGGGCTCATTACCCTATTCTCAGTGGGTCAGCAGACCATGGCGTCCTGCACTCCTGGATAGAAGACAGTTCCTGGATGGAAACTAATGGAAACCGTGGCCTCAGCCGCAGCTGCTCGAGTCCCAGTGCAGCCAGCTTTCAGCTGCGGGAGCTGAGCCACCGAGCCCCCATCTGGGCCTCACCCTGCGTGTTCAATGTCCCTATCTTCTACCTTATTAGCAAGGAATCATACTTTTTTTTTTTTTTAAGAGAAATGTTTTTGCTATAAGGCGTGTATGCTTCCCAGAGAGACAGAAACAGAAAGTAAGAAATCACCCCCTGGGGGGATGGCCACACCACAGTCCCTTCTCCTTCATTCTCCTCTTTGGATCTTGGGCACACACGCACACGCACCTGGCGTGAGTTTTAATCTGGGTCTGGAACTCGAACCATGGTCGACTCCATGGGAGTCCAGTGACGCAACCATCATGCCACCTGCTGGTCCCAGGACTTACACCTTCCTTAGAGACATGTAAAAGGGGTATACATTGCACGTTAACCAGGCCATAGAGGGAAGCAGAGACTTCATTAGAAAGAACACAGTGACGTCCTTTGGGGTGCTTGCCCTACCTGACTGGGAGTGGGTCTGACCCATCTTGGTGGTGCCAATTGTTGTACGAGTATCTCGGCCAGCAGAGGGCAGGGACAATGTGGATAACAGAAACCGTGAGAGGTGTAACACTCCACAGGGTGCCCGTGAAGCAGAAGCACCCCACCCTGACCTTCACGCCGTACCCCTTCCTCCTCCCCAGAGTACACAGTGACTCGTAGTCTTCCTGTCTTTGCCAAGTAGCCCGGAGCCTTCTGCGCAGCCGTTCCTTGGCCATGTGACCTCCAGTTTCCAGCCCCCCGCCCGGAGCCATGGAGACCAGTAAACAAGGTCTGGAGGGCGCCCGCGGAAATAACCAACCTGCTTCATTCCGCTTGTCACTGCCTTGGGGGAACCCCGCTCCCGCTCCTCCTCGCCGCTCCCCAGTTTCCACTGTAATCCCCATATCGACTCAGAACTGATTATGGTCTTGGCCTGCGCAAGTACCCGTCCTTCCTCTTGGGGCTGCGGGGTTTTGAGAGATGTGAGTCCCCGTGTGCGTGCTGCTGGCTTACTCAATAAACTTGAGAACTGGGCTGTGCTGGACGCCCTTCGACGCCTCAGTGGTTAGACCATAGTGCCTGCATAGACAGCCAGTTGACTGCCGTCTGTAGAACACAGGAGGGAAGGGAGGGCCTCGTGTCTTGGGGTCCGCAAGCCCCCCCCCCCCGCCCCCGTGGAGTCGGAGCGCTGTCAAAGCCTTTAGCATAAGCCCCAGCCTCTCAGTGAGAGCCTGCGGAGCAGCGTGGAGGAAGGTGTGTGTGTGAATTCATGGGGTCAGGGTCACGGCCGGAGCTGGCTGTGGGCACGTCGGTCCTGAAGCGGACCTCGGAGTGGAAGGGACATTGTACACCACCCTAAATGCCCCACACCACCTCGGAAGGTGGCAGCTGTAAGTTGAAGCCCCTAGTGGCAGAGCCCAGGCTAACAGCATCACTTGACTCTAGAGGAAAGGGGAGTTCGGGCGGAAGTGCGGGTCGAGCTGCCAGTCATGTCTAGAAGGCCCAGGAGGGCTTGGGGGCCTCCTGGACGCCCGCTTCCCCTGGGGAGAGTCTGGGGTCCCAACAAACAAAAAGAAATCCAATGTCTTCCACTTTTGATGACAGCAACTAGAATGTGTTGCTGATGGGCGTGAACGGGGAGGCAGGGCAGGTGCACATGTGAGTATCAAGTCCAGGGGAGATAGGCACCCTGTGTCCCAGAGGGGTCCGGGGAGCCCCATTTTCCCAGAAGCAGACCCATCCAGGACCCAGAGGCAAGATTGTTGGTGCAGCGTCCCACCAGCAACTCAAAGAGCAACAAGACCACGTGCTCAGGGGAATCAAGGTAGGACTCTGTAGACCCAGCCCGGGCACCGTGTGGGGAGGGCGGGACAGGGGGTACGGAATCAGAGCTGGGGGAGCAGGGCAGACCCGGCCGGGGCACCATGTAGGGAGGTGGGATGGGGATATGGAATCAGAGCTGGGGGAGCAGGGCAGACCCGGCCGGGGCACCGTATGGGGAGGCGGGACGGGGGTACGGAATCAGAGCTGGGGGAGCAGGCAGACATGGCCGGGGCACAGTGTGGGGAGGCGGGACAGGGGTACGGAATCAGAGCTGGGGGAGCAGGCAGACACGGCCGGGGCACCGTATGGGGAGGCGGGACGGGGGTATGGAATCAGAGCTGGGGGAGCAGGCAGACATGGCCGGGGCACAGTGTGGGGAGGCGGGACAGGGGTACGGAATCAGAGTTGGGGGAGCAGGCAGACACGGCCGGGGCACCGTATGGGGAGGCGGGACGGGGGTACGGAATCAGAGTTGGGGGAGCAGGCAGACACGGCCGGGGCACAGTGTGGGGAGGCGGGACGGGGGGTACGGAATCAGAGCTGGGGGAATAGGGCAGACCCGGCCGGGGCACCGTGTGGGGAGGCGGGACGGGGGTACGAAATCAGGCAGAGCTGGCAGAGCAGGAGGCGGCTGGCTGAGGGCAAAGCTTGCCCACTGCCCACTGTTGGGGGGCTTGCTGCCCTGTCAGGGCTGTGGAAGTCCCCCAGGGAGTGTTCCAGCCACCACTCCCGTAGCTCCCAAGGAAGGTTCTGCGGCCTCCACCAAACCAGAATGCCAGCGCCAAGGCTTCCACTTGGCTCAGCTGGCACACGGGGGTAGGGTAGGGGCGGCAGGACCTGCAAGGCAGACAGAGTAGGAGCTGGGCTAGGGCCGGGAGCATGGCCACAGGCCTCACCTCACCTGGCGCGGAGGTCTCTAACGCGGTGACGGGATGGGCGGCAAGGACCGCTCTGCACCCGGGCCATCTTGGAGGTGGCTGTTTCTCGGGCTGTTTCTGTTGCTGGGGACTCTGCTGCAAGTGGTGCCAGCGGGCGTCCCGACTGCTCCCGTGCTGTAATGCTTCTTCTGGGCCATCCTCGATGACCTGAGCAGGCTTGCTTATTACTGTAAGGCTTGCTTATTACCTACTCATTAGCCCTTGCTTCACCTATATATATATATTTTTTAAAGAATGATTCCTTTAATTAACTAATTATTATTATAAAATTTGACCAGAGAGAGAGAGACAGAGACAGAGAGAGTAAAGCAAGTCGCCAGGTCTGGGACTTGACCTGTGGTCGATCATGTGGAAGTTCAGAACCTCAGCCACCACGCCACCTGCCAGCACCTCCCTGCTTTATGATGCTCCATACCCGGTACGCAGTAGGTGCTTACTAAAGAGTAGCTCTCGTTAATCCAGACCGTGCAAGGATTCTTAGGGAGCTAGCTGGAGCAGAGTTTGTCGTGAGCAAAACCTCAGTGCTCTTCTCGGGCTCTGGGCTCTGGGCTCTGGGCTCTGGGCTCTTGGCTGAGGAGGGCGGTGCTGAGTGCATATCACGGGCTGAGTTCGACCCACAAACAGGTCAGCCCAGAAGGGGAGGGAGGAGCCCTGGGAAATCCTGGAACAAGGGTCTTTGCCAGCTGGGGTGCGTGGGGCAGGGTCAGAGCGGGCTCCCTGAGCGGTAGGTGAGCCTGGGTCTGAAGGAAGAGTAAATGTAGCCGGTGGAGCAGGCATTGAATGGAAGTTCCAGTCCTGCAGTGCCACTGCGGTGGGGGCCTCAGCCTGAGAGGTGCCCGCAGGGGGAGCAGCTGGCCGGGAGGGGCAGCGTGGGAGGCAGGTGCCTCGGCCTGTCTGGACACACTGGGGTTTAAAGCGGGGGGGACGCATGGCTGGTGGCGTGTGCACACAGTCCCTCCCTCAGGCTGCTGTGGGGAATGGACGGGGTGAGGGGCAGGACCAGTAGGGGCCAAGGCAATGGCCAGGCCAGAGGTGACTGAGGTCAGAGGCTAGGGTGGATGAGGGGATGGAAGGACCAGATGCCAAGTGGGGGAGGGAGGAGAGGAGGAGTCAAGGGAGAAGAATGTTCCAGAAAGGAGAACCAGCTCAGAGGTAGAAAGGCTTCTGGCTGGGGCAGCCAGAAGGGGTTGTCTGTGGGGACAGCGGACGGGGAAGGGCGGGTGTGGGGGAGGGCTCTAGCTCAGCTCAGGCGTGTGGGGTTTCTGACGCCTTTGAGACGCCACATGGTGCAGGGTTGGGGGCTGGGACACCCCGAGGGGCCCAGGGGAAGCCCCCCTCAAGGGACGCACGCACAGGGTGGGGGGCTCCGTGACTGTTGGGCAGAGGGGACCCCTTATGCTGATCGGGGCGCAGGCCAGAGGGCAGGGCAGGGCTAGCTCTGGGCGGAGTCCTAGAAGACAAGCAGGGTCTGAGGACAGAGAAGGGAAGAACAGGAGGGCCCAGGGAGGACACTCAGGGACCAGAGAGGACAGGAGGGCCCAGGGAGGACACACAGGGCCCAGGGGAGGACAGGAGGGCCCGGGGGGGGGGACACACAGGGCCCGGGAGAGGACAGGAGGGCCCAGGGAGGACAGGAGGGCCCGAGGGGAACAGGAGGGCCCGGGAGGGACAGGAGGGCCTGAGGAGGACACACAGGGCCCAGGGAGGACAGGAGGGCCCGGGGGGGGGTGCGACAGGAGGGCCCCGGGGGGGACAGGAGGGCCCGGGGAGGACAGGAGGGCCCGGGGAGGACACGCAGGGCCCGGGGGAACAGGAGGGCCCAGGAAGGACACGCAGGGCCCAGGGGAGGACAGGAGGGCCCAGGGAGGACACGCAGGGCCCAGGGGCCGCCCACAGAGCCCAGGTGCAGGGAGGGCTGGGACCTTGGCGTCCAGGAGGCTGGAGCAGCAGGAACCGAGCGGGGACCGTGACCATGGCGTGGAGTGCACAGTAACCTGCGGGGCAGGAACTCCGGGGCCTTTCCTGTCTCAGAGGGAGGGCGTGCTCAGGCCGCTGCCTGCTGGGAGCCTCTGAGCGCAGGTAGACAGGGAGGGGACTCTGATGGCAGAGGCCAGCCAGGATGCCTGTGAGGTCTAGGTGACAGACGAGAGCAGGCAGCCTGGTGGGGATAGCGAGAAGGTGGGCTGGGCGGCCTGGGGGCCCTGAGAGGACCTGGCAGTGAGGGGCAGAGCTCAGGCACTGGAGGGAGCCCTGAGAGCTCTGGGCCACCCAAGGGGACACGTCCCTGAAGGGCCACTCTGGGGGAATGAAGTCACAGTGTGGGTTGGCGACACGCCCAGCACCGGCCTCAGAGCTTTACAGGGACACGTAGCAATCTCACTGCAGCCCCGCGAGGTGGGCACAGTGCTGTTGTAGAGATGAGCAAGAACTCAGAGACCATGAGCAATGGCGCAGGGCCACACAGGCAGTGGTGGGAGCTGGGCCTGACCCTGCCTGCAGGGCCCGAGTCCAGGCCCGTAAGGTCGTTCTGGACAGCTCTGCTGCTGGGTCGCAGTTTCCCATGGTCATAAAATGAAACCCACGGTGGGGCCGGCACACGGTGTGGAGGCTAAGGTGCTGGGCTTCCACATGGCGAACCGCAGTTCGAGTCCTAGACCCGGAGACTTGAAAATCACACCAGGAGCATGTGCGTGCATGCCCAAAATCCTGAGAGGAGAATGGAGAAGGGATTGCGACGTGGCCATCCCACTAGGGGGGCTGGTTTCTCTCTGTATCTCTCTGGCAAGCACATTCACCCTACAGCAAAAAATCAGAAACCAAAAAAGGAAAAAATGAAGCCACAGGTGAACTGGAGGGAGGGGGATGGAGCGGTTAGAGGAGGTTTTCTGGAGGCGACAGCATTTTAATGGGGCTCTAAGAGGTGGGAAGGGCCACCCAGGCGGCACTGTCATAAATTAGATGATTACACATGACACACACACATCCTCATCAGAGCAGGAGGGGTGTCAAGAGCCATCTTCCTAAGGAGGGCTGGGGTCACTGGGCAGCGGACACGCACCATGTGACCACACCCGAGCTGCACAGGAGCCGGGAAGGGCCTCCAGGGTGTGCAGGCTCTGGCTCTGGGGAGAAGGAATTCCGCAGTCCCAGGAAGCAGGGCTGCCACTGGGGGTGCTGCCTGCCCGTAGAAGGGTGTCTGAGGGGAGAGGCCGGATGCCTGAGTGCGGAGAAGCCCTGGGAGGCTGGAGGGCCTCTTCTGTCAGAACAGAAAGATGGAGACTTGAGTCCTACTCCTGGTGCAGCTCGACTGCCTGCAGAGTCAGTTAGCAAAGCTGGGGGAAGGAGGCTGGGGCTGGACTGTGGCTTTAATATGTCCTCTTTTTTTTAAGCTGCTAGAGGGCGTGTGTGCTCACTAGAGAAAGAGATAAGGAGAGGGAGAAAGCATCCCCAGTGGGGCGTGGTCATGTTGTAATCCCTTCTCCGTTTTTCCATCCTGTTGGGATTCTGGGCACGCATGAGCATGTGCCTGGTGTTTTCCCAGCTGCTGGGCCGGGATTTGACCTGTAGCTGGTCCTGTGAGATCTGGCCTTCCTTAACCACCAGGCTAAGGGGCTGCTTGCTTTAAAGCATGGGGGGTTGGGGGCAGATGGAGGTGCAGTGCTAAAGCATGACCTCTGTGAGGCCAACCCACGGGGAGGGGCTACACTCACCTCTAGAGACCTAGATGCCAGGCACCGCCTGCCCGAGACCCAGCACAGAGGCGGGTCGCAGCACTGGGACCCTGCTGGGCTACGGGTGCGCCTCGCTCTTGCTCGGGGAAGAATTAGATAAATAAACCTAAAAAGAAGTTTGGGCAAAGATATACAAAGGGATTTAATTGTAATTTTATTATGATTGCTATTTTTAGTTTTTGCTGTAGGGCACGTGCACTCACCAGAGAGACAGGGAAAGTGAGAAATTATCCCATAGGGAATGGCCACACCGCAATCCCTTCTCCATCCTCCTCTCAGGATCTTGGGCATGTACGCACACACACCTGGAGTGATTTTCAAACCACTGGGTCCAGGACTCGAACTGAAGGGTTGTCCATGAGAGACCCAGCCACCCCAACCTTTGTGCCACCTGCTGGCCCCTGAGATATACGAAGAGTCTGGAAAACGTTTGTGAAAAATTAAATGAAAATATATTTATTTTGGAGTGAAAATTTTTGAAATTGATGAGGATTTTTGCCCGTAAAACACCCCGGGCCAGGAAGTGAGTTTGCTGTGCTCACCTCTCCTGCTCGGTCCTGGCGTGAAGTGGCCATGGTGCTGCCAGGGTCCTCCCCAGGCCCGGGAGGGCTCTGGCCTCCTCCGTATCTGCCGCTGCCTCTTCATCTTTCCGCAATAGCAGCACGCAGCGGGGCCAGTCTACGGGGACAAGGACTGACCAGCAGAGCGCTGTCTCCCGCCCCGGAAATTCAGAAAAAGAGGGCTGGGCTTCCGAAGAGGGAATCATGGAGATTACATAAAGAGGAAGGGGGCTTCCATTCCCTGGAATACAAAGGGAATATTTACATTCCAGGCAGTAAAAGGCAAGGGACCAGCAGATGGTGTAAGTTACATGGCTGGAATCCCACATAGTCGACGGTGGTTTGCATCCTGGACCTGGTGGCTCCAAACTCATGCTGGGCATGTGTGTGTGTGTGTGTGTGTGTGTGTGTGTGCCCAAAACCCCGAGTCGAGAATGGAGAAGGGACTGTGGTGAGGCCAGCCTCCGGGGGAGATTTCTCACTTTCTGCCTGTCTCTGTCTCTTTGGCCCTATAGCAAAAATCTCTTGAAGAAGTAGTAAAAGACAAGATATTGCTGAACCTTAAGGCTTCTTCTCAAGCCCATGGACGTCTCAGTCAAAGGTTTTTATTAAACTTTTAAATTTATTTTAAGTCAGATCCCAAATTTCAAACATCACAGCAGCTCCCCCTCTGCCCCCCGCTCATTTGAGTCCTTCGAAAAGGATCAGTTTCTGTTCAGACTAAGAGCACTCCATGTTAGCTAGGAATGTCATTGTTCTTTTTTTCTTTTCTTTTCCTTTTTTTGGAGAGCTTTTTGCTATAGGGTAGATGCACTTGCCAGACAGAGAGAGACAGAGAGATAGAAAGCGAGAAATCACCCCCCAGGGGGGATGGCCATGCCGCAATCCCTTCTCCTCCATGCTCCTCTCAGGATCTTGGGCACGCACGCACACCCGCCCGGCATGAGTTTAAGACACTGGGTCTGGGACTCGAACCGCAGTCAACTACACGGGAGTCCAGCGACATAGCCATTACGCTAATTGCTGGTCCCATCGTTGTTCTTTAATTTTCCCTGTCAGCTGTTTTTTTTTTTTTTTTTTTTTTTTTTTTTGGAGAGATTTTCGCTATAGGGCGTGTGCGCTCACCAGACACACAGACCGAGACATTAGAGACAGAAAGCGAGAAATCACCCCCCGGGGAGATGGTCACGCCACAATCCTCTCTCCTTCATTCTCCTCTCAGGATCTTGGGCACACACGCACACGCGCCTGGCGTGAGTTTTAAGCCACGGGTCCGGGACGCGAACCGCGGTCGACTACGTGGGAGTCCAGCGACATAGCCATTACGCTAACTGCTGGTTCCCCCTGTCAGCTGTTTTTTTTTAAAAAGCAATTTCTATTTGGTTCATTCTAGTTTGAGTTCCAATCTCCAAAAACAACCCAAAACTACAATAGTAGTTTTACACACACACAAACACACACAAAACCAATGTACAAAAGTTGGGAAAATGTAAATCTTACTGCCTGGAAACGACCAAGAATAATACCATGGTATATTTCCCCTCTATAAATACATTTTTACAAACGATGCGGATAAAACTATACACACAGTTCAGGGTGCACCCTTTCAGAGAAAGTAAATGCTTCTGGAAAGAAGTGCAACATCTCTGTTGTGTTAACAGTTCGGGATGGCGGGCAGGTGGCTGGGGGGTTAAGGACGCTGGACTCCCACATGGCGGACCGCGGGTGGGGTCCTGGACCTGGCCGCTTGCCTTCTTCCTTTCCATCTCTCTCGCTCTCTCTCACTCTGTCCCTCTCTGATCAAACTAAAATAAATAAAATAAAATAATTCTTTTAAAATCAAAGCATGATGACCCACACGGGCATGTGCAGTGCACAGACACACCAACAGCCACCATCGCTGGGTCCAAAGCTCTTCCCACCCTCCACGCTCCCGATTCCCCACCAGGAGGACGCGTCCCTCCCAGAGGTCAGGGAAATGAAGCCACTGGAGGGAAGGCGGGGACACGCGCGGTTCCAAGGCGCGGGCTTAACCCCGTTTCCAGCCTCTGGTTTCCAGGCAAACGCCGGCGACCCGGGCCTGAGGCCGGCGGGGCGGGGCGGGGCGGGCGTCACAGTCCCGCGTTGTGACGCTCGCGTACTTAAAGCGGGTCGCCGAGCACCTGCCGCTCCTCCGCCCGCCGCAGCTCCGCGCAAGCCCCCGCGAACATGGGAGGGAGGACGCTGGCGAGGCTCGCACTGGCGCTGCTGCTGCTGGCGCTGCTGCTGCCCCCACAGATCGGTGCCCAGACCCAGGCCACGCCGGCCGCCACCTCGAAGGCCCAGGCCGGCACCCAGGCCGCCGGCGCCAGCGCCCTGCAGTCCTCCGTGGGCGTCCTGGTCCTGTCGCTGTCGCTCCTCCTCCACCTCTACTGCTGACTCGGCCGCCCTCCACAGCCCGCCCTCCTTCCCGACCCCGCCGGCGCAGCGCCATGAGAACACAGGCCTTCGGCAAATCCAGTCCCACCCCATGCTTTGTTGACGCGGACCATGTCGAGGACCCCGACTTTGATGGGTCTGAAGAGCACCCCAAGGACTCGACTCCTCGGGAGAGGCCGGAGTTTCGCCACGAGACTGAAAAGGCAGCGGCGCACTAGCGAAGGCCAGGGATTCGGGTGGAGGAAATACGGACTGGGAGAACTCCACCCGGAAGAGTAGACTTCACCTTGGAAGCGTAGAGGACGGGTGTGGAGTGGAGATTGTTTCGTTTGATTCACCAGATCCTTAAGGCCAATAAAACGATTATGTAGAAAAGGCTGGGATTCCCTTTGTGCGCCCCCTGGAAGGTCCCGCTGTTACTGAAAATGACACTAATTAAACGCCTTGTCCAGCCAGCAGGTGTCCGTGGGTAAGGCCACTGGGGCCCACATGGCTGACCACAGGGTTTGAGTCCCAGACCCTGCGACTTGAAAAACACACCACAAGTGCCCAAACTCCAGAGAGGAGAAAGGAGGCCGGCCCCCATGGGGGTGCTTGCCTGCGCCCCCACTTCCCCCCCTCTGTCTCTCTCTCCGGTGAACGCATGTGCCCCATAGCAAAAAAAAAAAAAAGCACATTGGTAAGCTTTCCCTGTTCTCTTGTGACCTCAACTAATTCTGGGCAGGGTGGTGGTTTGATCTGTGCGCAGTAAGGACCAGGTAGGGCTGGGCCGGGCTCTCCACCCAGGATGGCCGGGTCCGGCTCACTGCGCTACCCCGCCTGGCTCCCGTATAGGAGTGCACGGGCTTCGACTGCCCTAAAAGGCCGCTTTTAATTTTTGTTTGCCAGAGGGTATGGGCACTGGCATGGGGGAGGGAAGCACCGCCATGGGCACTGGGCATGGCCATGCCACAGCCCGTCCCTATTTCTCCCTCCTCTTGGGATTCCAGGCACTCACACATGCCCGGCGGTCGGTCCGGGACTAGAGCAGGCCGTCGGCCTTGTGGGATCCAGCTGGGCAGAAGGCCACCCTTTAGGGACAGATAGATGACATGGCTGTGCTGTCCCAGCCACGCCAATGAGATTCAGTCCCCCACAGCTATGAGGTGGGCCTGGCCCTGCCTCTGCCCAGTCCTGCCCCCCCTGCCCGGCCCCGCCCCACCCCGCCCTGCCCTGCCCCTGCTGTGGCTCCTTTCCATCTCAGGGCAGATGCCTCTGTGGAAACCTCTGGCCTTTGGAGGACGTATTAGCATGGGATCCAAGCCCGCTCCCAGCCAGCTCCTCGCGTCCTGCGGCCCTCCCCACCCCTCCCATGCCTGTGCTCCCCCACACCAGGCTTTCTGGCCCCGGGGCCTTTGGAGGTGCTGCCCTCCCACCTCCCAGACTGCCCTGCAGCAGCTGTTTCCTCCATGACCTCCCTCCGTCCCCTCAGAGCCCTTTGCTCCCACTTCTCTCTTTTCACGCCTTTTCTCGCGTGCCTGGCGTGTGTCTGCACTGTGCCCCGAGGCACCAGGCAGCCCCGGGATCCACACAGTTCATACACCTCCCGCGTCTGGCTTGTGCAGGTGCATAGCGCACACCTGCGGAATGAGGGGGCAGCAGGGGGGTTCAGGTGGAGCCTGTCACAGCAAGGGGACCGACTGACCCGAGCACAGCCAGCTGAGGGACGTGGCAGATGTGACAGCCACCCTGCATTTCTGAGCTAAGCCCCACTGGATCACCAAGTCTTTACCCATCACTGGATCAGGTTTGTTAATACACATATGCATGCACACACACATGCACGCACACACACACACACACACAGAGCATTTATTTATACTGAGAGCGAGAGGGAGACACTGATATCAAAGGGTTTTTTTTTTTTTTTTTTTTTTTAGAGATTTTTGCTATTAGACGCTAATCTGCAGCCCCAGCTCATAAAGTGAGTGGGACTCTCACAGACAGCTCGGACTCTCCGTGTTCCCCTCTCCGACCATCGCTGCTTTTGAACTCGTTTGGAGTATTTGTGCTTTTTTTTTTTTTTTTTTTTTTAAGTTTCGCGATAGGGTGTGTGCACTTGCTGGAAAGAGACAGAGACAGAGAAAGAAAGTGAAAAAACACCTCGGGAGGTGGGGTGGCGGCCATGCTTCAATCCCTTCTCCTCCATTCTTCTCTTGGGATTTTGGGCTCGCACACACACGTGCCCAGCGTGTTTCAAGTGGCTGGGTCTGGGACTCAAACTGCGGGAATCCAGTGCCTTAACCACCCGTACTACCTGCAGGCCCCATAAGTGATAGTCTTTTAAAGACATTTTAAAAATAAGAAAAATGTCTTTTACATGCATTCACATATTTACCATCATTAGTGTTGTTCATTCATTTACTAAATCTTAAATTTTCCTGCTCATTCTCCTTCAATCTGGAGACCTGTCTTTGATATTTCTCGTAGTACAGATTTGAGAAGTGAAAATTGTTTAGCTTCTGTTTTTTAAAAAAAGATTTATTTTACCAATACCTCTGAGATGTACTTTCTACAGAGACAAAATACTAAATGGGCTTTGTGCTTGTTCTGTTCAGTCACTGTTTCTGACGTGAAGTCTATAGTCATTCTTTTTTCCCCCAATAATTATTTTATTTAACTGTATTTATTTAAATTTGACCAGAGAGGGAAAGAGTGAGAGGTGGTGGGGGGAGGGGAGTGAGAACGAAGCCGCCAGGTCCAGGACTCGAACTGTGGTTGGCCATGTGGGGGTTAAGTGCCCTCAACCACTACACCACCTGCAGACCCCTATAGTCACTCTTTTATTTGTTTCCTTGTATGTAGTGTGTACTTTTTTGAAGAGATATTTTTGCTATAGGGTGCATGCACTCACTGGAGAGACAGAGACAGAGAGACAGAAAGTCTCAGGGGAGAAATCACCCCTCGGGGGGATGGCCATGCCATAATCCCTTCTCCATTCTCCTCTTGGGATCTTGGGCATACAAGCACATGCTCCCGGTGTGAGTTTGAAGCCGCCGGGTGCAGGACTCCAACCGTGGTCGACTATGTGGGAGTCCAGCAACATAACCATTACGCATCTGCTGGTCCCTTGTTTTTAAATTAAGATTTTTGCCATAGAGCACATATGATTGTCAGAGAGAGACAGAGAGAGAGAAAGTGAGAAATCACCCCCAGAGAGGATGGCCATATCATAATCCCTTCTCCTCCAGTCTCCTCTCAAGATTTCGGGGACACATGCACACACACACCTGACATGATTTTCAAGGCACTGGGTCTGGGACTCAAACCATGGAGCCGGCCATGTGGAGTCCATCTCCTTCACCACCACGCCGACGGCTGGGCCTGTGCTGTGCGACCACGGGACCCTGTCTGCCTTCAACTTTTCCCTCCATTGCTAGTTTTTCAGTAATTTATTATTAGTATGCTTTAGCACAGTTTTACAATTTTATTCTGTTTGGGGTTTGTTTAGATTTATAATTTTAATAAAACCTGGATGACGGGACCAGCAGTTAGCGTAATGGCTATGTCGCTGGACTCCCACGTTGTCGACCGCGGTTCGCGTCCCTGACCCGGTGGCTTAAACTCATGCCGGGCGCGTGTGCGTGCGTGCCCAAGATCCCGAGAGGAGAATGGAGGAGAGGGGATTGCGGCGTGGCCATCCCCCCTGGGGGGTGATTTCCTGCTTTCTGTCTCTCTGTCTCTCTCTGTCTGTCTGGCGAGTGCACGCGCCCTATAGCGAAAAGCCTCTCAAAAAAAAAAAAAAAAAAAAAAAAAAAAAACCTGGATGACCATCTACCATTCAAATATATTTTTCTGCGTGCTCTTTTATTGGAGCTCCAATTTTACATATGCTGGACCACTTGGCACAGCCCACGGGTTCTGTTCCTTTGAACCTTCTTTCTCCGGGGGTCTCAGTGTGTGTAGATTTTATTGCTGTGTATTCTTGTTTACTAAACAAGTCTTCTATTTTGCTACCAATTCTCTCTACTAGAGTTTTCATTTGGCTTCCATTAGATTCTTCGTAATGTGTTTCATTTCTCTATTATGTGCACGTTCTGCTTTATCTGTGAACATGCGTGAGGTACTTTTGAAATATGAGGTGGATAACTTTCTGTCTGCTAGTTCTTGCTTGGTTTATATTGACTACAGTTTTCTCCTAGTTTTGGGTCATACTTTTGTTTCTTAGCATGGCTGGGCACTTGATGATTTTATGCTGACCTTTCCTTTTTTTAAAAGAGAATTATTTATTTAGTTTTATTTATTTATTCATTTATTTTAATTTGACCAGAGAGAGATGATACACACACACACACACACACACACACACACACACACACACAGAGGGAGGGAAAGTGAGAAAGCAAGCCACCAGGTCTGGGACTCGAACCCGTGGTTGGCCATGTGGGAGTGTCCAGTGCCTTAACCACCATGCCACCTGCTGGTCCCTATGCTGACCATTTTATTATTTATTTAGTTAGCTTATTTTTTAGTTTGTTATAGGGTGCATGCACTTGCTGGAGAGAGACAGAGGACGAGAGAGAGAGAAAGTGAAAACACACCCCGGGGGGACGGTCACACTGCAATCCCTCCTCTGCACCCTCCTCTGTGACTTTGGGCACGCATGCACATGTGTCCTGTGTGTTTTCCAAGCCACTGGGTTCAGCACTGGAGCTGTGCAGTTGGCCGTGTGGACCAGTCGCCTCGACCACATGCCACATTGTCAATGTTCCGTTTTCCAGTTTCTGGATCTCGCTGTCTTCCTTAAGGAGTGCTGGGGTTCGTTTGACAAGTGCAGTTGTTGAGTTACCTGGAGATCAGCGTGACCTCTGGAGCTCGTTTTCTGACTTTGTTACCGTGGGTTTAGGGCTACCGAGCTTCGCTTCCGAGGCATGATCCTTAGAAAACCCAGCTCACGACCCAGTGCTCAGTGAGGGCTCCATTCTGGACGGTCAGAGGCAAGCATCACGCACCTCGGTGTGCACGCCAGCACTCGGCTCTCCAGCCCTGCCTGGCCGCCTGGAGCTCACCGTCTCTGCCTGCCCGGCCGTCTAGGCAGGGGCGTCGCTGAGGGTCCTGCAGTTCTTCCTCAGCCCACCCCATTTGCTGCTCTTCCCTGTGACCACCCCAGCTCAGGGCCACCTCCCTAGCAAGTCCAGCTGCACGGCCCACTCCTGTGGCGCCTCCCTGGGGTGGGAGAGGTGGCCCCAGGTTGAAGCTGGTGTGCTTCGAGGGCTCACGACCCGCCTGAGTCTCTCAGCCATGCGCCTGCACTGCCTGCCACCCACCGTCCGGAACAGCTGCCTCGCGCCGGCCGCTCTCTCCTCCGTACTCAGGATGGCGATGGGCAGAGGGGCCTCTAGGTCCGCCATCGTGACCAGAGCAAAGCGAAGGTCGACCACGTGGGCTTTGGCCT
>JAKSZU010000004.1:15613094-15773094 GCA_026018925.1 Tupaia tana
AGGGCCCACGAGGCTGGAGCAGCTGGCCTGGCCTCTGCTGACGCCCAGGCTCTTCTCTTTGCCTCTCTCCTTCCTGCCTTTACCTGTTCCCCACGCATCCTAGCCGCCAAGCCTGCACCGAGGCTGCTTTCCTCCCGTGGCTGCTGGATTGCCTCTTCTGCCTAGGATTCTCTTCCCCATCTTCCTCACTCGTTCACTCCTGTTACTTAAGTCTGAAGCAGGGCCAGCAGGTGACTGGAGGTTAAGGCAGCCAAGTTGCACATGACTGACTCGGTGGTTTGATTCCTGGGCCTGGCAGTTTGAAAAAAACACCAAAGGGGGCTGACAGGTGGTGTGGTGGTGGGGGGCTCTGGATTCCCACATGGCTGACTGTGGTTCAAATTCTGGACCTGGCAGCTTTCTCTCTTTCCCTTTGTCTCTCTCTGTTCCTGTCTGGTCAAATTAAGACAAAACAAAACAAAGAAAGAAACAACAAATGGAATTAAATAAATCTTAAATAAAAAGAAAAAGACCAGAAGCATGCCTGTGTGTGCGCAAACCCCGAGAGGAGAATGAGGGAGAAACGTGGTGGCATGGTTATCCCCCCTTGGAGGTGTTTTCTCACTTTCCCCCTCTCGCTCTGTCTCCGACCAGTACACATACTCTGCAGCAAATTAAAAAAAAAAAGTCTTCCTCACTTGACTGAGCTTGAGAGCAGGACTGGCTACACCGTTCCTGAGTATTTTGTTTAGTTAAGTCTGAGATGCGTGGAAGGGATACTTGACCGCCTGGGAAATAAGAGAGCGTCCCCAGAGGAGGTGGTGCCTGAAAGAAATGAAAAGGATGACAAAGTGAGGCAGAGGGGACGTGAAAGGGGGAAGGCGTTCCAGGCAAGAATAGAGGCTGATGGGGAGAGCATGGTTTGTTTCAGAAACTGTTAGACATTTGGCTGGGACTTAGGACCCATGAAGGACAGTGGCTGCCCCTCAGGTGGCCAGGTGGTTCATTCATGTGCTCACGGATCGACTCAGTAGGTATTCGATGGGACCTTCATGCGCTGAGTCCTGATGGTAGGAAACAAACCAGATAGCCCTTGCGCTTGGTAGTTGGGAGTTACTTAGAAGGTCCTATCTAGGAGGTGGGAGCCTTTGAAGGGTTAATAAGGGATGGTTGGGAGACACAATAATATATTCTAGAATGGTGTATCTCAACAAAGTGCAAGTCCATGTTTCCGCATGTTAGAATCAGCAGCGTACAATCACTGTGAAGTTATCATGAAGTGTTTCCGATGCCTATTCCATTCTTACCGTAGACTACTGATGATGATTTGCAAACTGCTCTTCAAATAACATTATTAAATTTGGAGATCAGATCTTAGCTGTAGATGGAAAATTGACTGGTGGATGATTGAATCGAGGCAGAGAGGCCAGTGGGGAGGTTGTCTCTGATCCAGGCAAGGGATTGTGGTGGTCTGGACTAGAATGTGGTATGTTGAGATAGAGATTCTGGAGGTAAAAGCCATAGATTTGTGGAGGAGGAGGAGGTGAGGAAAAGGCAGCATTTGAAGATGCCCCCCAGGTTTCTGCAGGGGCAGCTGGGTTTAAGGGGCTATGACCTGAGATTGGACTGGGGGAGTTAGTTTCAAGGGATGGTGATGAATTCTGTACAGAGTGTTTAAGTTTGGGGTTTGTGTGGGATCTCCAGTAGATGTCCAAGAGACTCTGGAAATACGGGTCTATATGTGCTCACTGGAGACTGAGAGTGACAAAAAGAAAGGGAGAAGCACGGTGGGGATGACCATGTCACAATCCCTTCTCCTCTTAGGATTTTGGGCATATACATGTGCCTAGCATGTTTATCAAACTGTTGAGTCCAGGACTTGAACCGAAAAGTCAGCCACATGGGATCCAGTTCCCTTTACCGTCGTGCCACTAGCCGACTGCTGGTTGTGGTCTTTAATAGAGAAACTTCCTGGCCAGTCTGGCACTGATGCCTGCCTTAGGTCTCTTACACACCCATCTGTGGTGGTTCTATTGGTCTCGGGAAGACCTGGGCGATGGTGTGTGGGAGAGGGGAGGAAGGGGCCTGGTGGGCTTGCTGATGTTGGTGTTAGCTGTCAGGTTCCCTCTGTAGATGTGTGATGAGCTTGAGGGGAGCATGCAAGTCCCAATGTCTCCACTGGGTGGCAGTGGTGCTTCAGACAAGAGTGGCATGGACTAGGGGGTCGTGGGCCTTCCTACAGGTATCGAGCCAACTGCTCTCCAAAGTTGGCCGTTAGGCTCCACAGAAGCACTTGGGTGGATGCCTTCACCTTAACTACGGGGAGGAGCAAGTGTCCTGTTACCCTGGCTCTGCAGGTGAAGACGGATAACGTTGCTTCAGGAGTGGATCGTGGGCTGCAGTCACAGCACCTGCGCGGGCCTCTGGTCAAGCAGCTAGGTTCATTTCTCACTGCAGGCTGCCTTCTGCAGGGGCATGGGCAGAGGGTGTGTGTCTGTCCAGCTCACAGTCGGGCAGTAAATTGCAGTGAAGGGGAAGAACTGTGGCACAGGGAGGAGCCCACTGGACACGATATGACGGGGCACGCCACGCTGTGCCCCTGTGTCAACAGACTGTGCAGGTGCCCGTGTACTCGGAGCAGGAATACCAGCTCTACCTGCACGACGATGCTTGGACCAAGGCAGAAACTGACCACCTCTTTGACCTCAGCCGCCGTTTTGACCTGCGTTTTGTGGTCATCCACGACCGGTATGACCACCAGCAGTTCAAGGTGAGCCGGGGTACCGTGCGTCTGTGTGCACCCGCCCGCGTGTGTCTGCTATCCTCCATGCCTGCCGTCCCTTCCTTGTGCCCCATCTTGATCCTCAGAAGCGTTCTGTGGAGGACCTGAAGGAACGATACTACCACATCTGTGCCAAGCTTGCCAACGTGCGGGCCGTGCCAGGCACAGACCTCAAGATACCAGTATTTGATGCTGGGCATGAGCGACGGCGGAAGGAACAGCTGGAGCGTCTCTACAACCGGACCCCAGAGCAGGTCAGCCCGAGCCTCACCTCTCCCTCCGTGCCCCACCTCCCACTGGCCATCCGTCTGCCTGCCTCATGAGCCCTTCCTTCTGAGTCCCTCAGGCAGCCCCATGCCCCTCCCCCTCCCTGTATGCCCTCAGTCCTGCAGGGCACACACTCATCACCGCTCTATTTCCCAGGTGGCCGAGGAGGAGTACCTGCTACAGGAGCTGCGCAAGATTGAGGCCCGGAAGAAGGAGCGGGAGAAACGCAGTCAGGACCTGCAGAAGCTGATCACGGCAGCGGACACCACTGCAGAACAGCGGCGCACGGAGCGCAAGGCCCCCAAGAAGAAGCTGCCTCAGAAGAAGGAAGCTGAGAAGCCGGTGTGGAGGCCAAGCAAGCCCAGCTCAGGGTGGACGGGTTGCTTGCATAGGGTCCTGCCCCGAGCGTGGGCCCTGAGAACCCAGAGCTGGTGGGGTGCGGGACAAGCCCTGGGCCCATTCTGCTTTCTGCACCCAGCTCTGGGTAGCCTGAGGACAGCGGAATTTGGCTGTTAGGAGAGGTTGCTGCACATAGAGGTGGCCTTGCCAGGTTCTCGGGATGGGGTGGGTGGCCGGCCAGCCTGAGGTCACATCAGCCTGCATGTGTCAGGCCCCGTTCCCTCTAGCCTGAGACTAAGGGCCAAGTAAGTTGACGGGTGGTGTCTTCTTCCCGGAGTGAGACACGCACTAAGTTGGGCTTGGTCTCCATCCCTTTTCCTCCCCAGGCTGTTCCTGAGACTGCAGGCATCAAGTTCCCAGACTTCAAATCTGCAGGTGTAACACTGCGGAGCCAGCGGGTATGTGAGTCGCCTGCTCAGGGTGTTTGGACCCCAGGCTCTAGGTGGCCTGATGCTGCAGGCAATGAGGCTTGAGCACCGGGGAGGTTGCTGCAGACAGAGGTGGTCTCACTAGGTTCTCAGGGAGATGCGGCCCTGGGGTAGGTGGATACAATAGTACAGGAGCAGGGACCCAGCCACCTCCTTGGGTGGCCTTCTCCCACCCATTGGCCCCCTGCCCTTAGTCCCTGCATCTTGTCGGGGAGGAGGCCTTAGCTGCCTGGGTCGTTGTAGATGAAACTGCCGAGCTCCGTGGGACAGAAGAAGATCAAGGCCCTGGAACAGATGTTGCTGGAGCTTGGCGTTGGTGAGTGTGGGGGCTGTGGCTAGGGGCTGGGTGGGGGAGCGCAGTCTACACTGCCACGTCCACCACTCTGGCTCTGCCCCTGTGCTGCCCTTGCCCACCCACAGAGCTGAGCCCCACGCCCACGGAGGAGCTGGTGCACATGTTCAACGAGCTGCGGAGTGACCTGGTGCTGCTCTACGAGCTCAAGCAGGCCTGTGCCAACTGCGAGTACGAGCTACAGATGCTGCGGCACCGGCATGAGGCACTGGCCCGGGCTGGTGTGCTGGGGGGCCCTGCCACACCCATATCTGGCCCAGCCCCAGCCTCTGCTGAGCCCACGGTGCCTGAATCTGGACTTGGCCCTGACCCCACCAAGGACACCATCATCGATGTGGTGGGCGCACCCCTCACACCCAATTCGGTGAGAGCCTGCAGCGCGTGCCCTGGCCCCGCAAGTGAGCACACGCTCTAGAGCCTGCAGCAGGAATGGTCACCTGGGGGTGGAAGTGGGCTGGCCAGTGGGCATCACCTTTCCTGAGAGCATGCACCTACCCTGACTCGGGCCTTGGGGGGCCAGTGACCTCAGTATCTTCTGCCTCCCCAGAGGAAGCGACGGGAGTCGGCTTCCAGCTCATCTTCTGTGAAGAAAGCCAAGAAGCCGTGAGAGGCCACACCGAGCGTGGGCGAGGCTGTTGTTCAATAGAGCTGCTGAGTCGGACTGGGCTGCTTCCTTTTCCTTCCACCACTGCTGATGCCCCAGGTGGGAGGGAGGGTTGGGCGGGTGGTAGTCGGGCTGGCTGGGGTCCAGGCTCTCTGCAGCCCAGTGACCACTAACCACTGCCATTCTGCCCTGCACCCTTGGGACACCTGTGGTTTCACATACAGCAGTCTTGGATCCTGCAGCTTCGCACACAGCCTCAGGCTCAGCTCCTACCCCATGGGCTTTGTGTTCAGGGAGGTGTCAAGGCACTACAGTGACTGCCAGTCTACACTGATGGCCTGTGGACAAGGCAGCCTGGGCCAGGCTCTACCATCACGTCCTGACAGCATCGGGGATCCAACAGCCTTGTACACACACCCAGGGCCTTGTTTCCCCAACTTTATTCAGTGGCACGTTCACAGTGGGGATGGGGGTAGACACAAGGAAGGGCCTGATCTGTCCGGAGCCCTGAGGGCACCACACACCATGCACTATGGATGGGAGGGGGCACAGGGGCTTGGCCCCAGCAGACGCCTGTGTACAGGGAGGAGGTGGTGAGCGCCTGGGTCCCCCTAGCCCGGGCCCACAATGGAAGGGGCTGAGACTGGGGTAGGGAGGGGGTACAAGTGTCTGCTCCAAGGGCCAAGTGGCCAAGCCCTTGCCCAGGGCACATGCCCACAGGGCAGCTGGGGACACTCTGGAAGCAGAGCTGTGCCACTCGCCCTCTTCCCCTCTGCAGAGGGAGAGGATGATTCTGGGCTGGGCCAAGCTGCTACCCTGTCCTGCCCTATTCTGTCTTTGCCAATCAGAAAGGCTTCGATGTCTGCTTGAAGATGAAGCCTCGATATGCGAGTGTCTTCATGATGTTGGCGATGTTCTTGCAGTCATCTAAGGAAGAAGAGGAAACAGTCAGATGGGCTCCCACCCTCCCCTTCCAACCCACAAGTGCTCCACAAGGGGAGGGCTGGGAGGTGGAGTCAGATCCAGGCTCTAGGGAAAGGGTCCTGTCCCCTGGTGGCAGTCTCCAGCTTCGGGGTGGGCTGGGTGATGCTGGGCCAGCAGGAAGCCTGGTCTCAATACTTCTCAGTCCCATAATTCATGCTGGAAATTGGCCGGCGTGTCCCGCCCCAGCCCCAGCGGTGATGTATGGGCGCCGTCGCAGTAAGAAAAAGGCAGAGTAAATGTGTAATTTCTCCCTTGACGGCCCCCGGCCGCTGGGCGATCCTTCTTGTTGCCGCCGCGTGGGGACGGCCCGTCCGCCACACTCCGTCTTCCCGCCACCCGCCTTGATGTCTCCATTTCATTACTGTGCGGCCATTCATCACACCCACAGCCAGGGTGACTTTGCCGGCACTTGCGTGTTGTGGGAGCGGTGGCCCAGGCCATTATCACTGGTGACAAGGCACAAAGCTTGGCACCGCTGGGCCAGGGCCCTGTGCGACACGCCACCTGGGCCTCGGCTTGTGTGCCCTGACAGCTCATCCTGTGCTGCCCCAGGCAGGCTGGGAAGGCCCAGACTTATGGCCACCCTCAGCCCTGGGAGCCGGTTGCCTTCTTGAGGGCCCTGTCCACACCTGCCTGTGTGTGCCAGACCCTATCACCAGCAGTTCTCCAGTGTTGGTCCTTGTGAAAACGCTGTGGTCTAAACCATCCCAGAACCCTGGAGGCTACAGGAACAGGCACTCCGGGGCCTCAGACATCCAGCAGAACTCCACAAAACCAGCAAGAGTGGCGTGTCCCATCACAGTAAGCTTAGGACAGAAACTGCCCGAGAGCCTGGGCTTTTCTTTAGCTGTCCAGGGCAACTCACCACCCCCTCACCTTCCCCTCTTCTCTCCCACCCCCTTACATGCTCCTGCACCATAACCAGGGCCTCGGCTGCCAGCAGCCCTCACGGGATCGATCCTGTGATTGCAGAAATACTGTACACCCATGTCGTGGGGGGGGGGGGGGGCAAGGTCAAGGTGGGGTCAGGAGGCCTGTGTCTGTCAAGGACCAACTGATTCCATTGAGTCCCCTAGGCCCATCCTTGCCAGAACCTTGGACTAGGAAAGGGGACTCTTCAGAGTTAGAAAAGGTCTGGCGGGGGCAGGTGTGTAGTCTAGTCAGCCCCAGGGCCAGACGCCAGCTCTGCAGATCCCTCTTAGGGCAGGCAAGTCAGATGGGGTCCTGTCTTGCAGAGCTTAGCATGTATGCACCTGCGGTGGATGTGCGCATGGAGAGGTGATCCCTCGTTCCCCCAAAGGCACAGGAAGCCATGAGGTCTGGTCTGAGGCAGAACAGTGGGAAGACAGATGGGTGGGTAGTGGCGGCCATGGCAACTCCAGACGTGACCCATCCCCGTGGTTTATGGGCCGGACACGCGCCCCGCTCAGCTGAGGCCCCATCATTTGTCTCCCTTAGTGTGTATGCCTGCGCTGTGGGGTGGGAGGTGAAGGAGGGAGGGGCTGTGCGGGGGGGGGGGGGGGGGCTAGGCAGTTGACAGGAGGGGGAATGGGAAAGGATGGGGCCTGGGGGGAGGGGCTGTGATGGCACCACTGGAGGGGCTACGACAGGGTGATTTTCTTCCCAAAGCAGCCCGGCCCTGTCAGGGCACCTCCAATCCTTCCTATCTCCTGCACTCTAGGGACCATGGCCGCTGTGCATATTAAGAATAAGTCCCCTCGTTATCTGCAATTACCCAGCGGCCACACACCTCATTTCTTCCAGCAGAAAAGAAAATTAGTTTTCTATTGACTTCATCTGGCTCCTCCCTCATTGCTGGACAAATTGCTCAATCTGCCTCCCCTGGCCCAAGCAAACGTCCCAGCCCCGACCCCCAGGCCACCACCATCCAGCGGGCAAGCACTGGTCTCCCACCTGCACCTGGCCCTGTGTTGGGAAAGAGTCCACGTGGCCTGGTCTCTGTCCTTGACCTCTCCCCACCCTGCAAGTGCTGGGAGACTTCACCCAACCCCTCAGCTTCAGTTGCCCCCGAAGAGCATCTCCAGCCTGCACCTCTCCCGTGAGCGCCAGAGCACACACTCAAATGCCTCCTGAACATCTTTCCAGACGAACAAATTCTGAATATCCAATAACCAACTACCGTTCTCCCTAAGCTGCTGCTTACCCGTGGTCTCAAACCAGCACCATAATTCCCTCCATTGTCCCCCAACATCGAATTGTGCTTCTACCTGGCCTCTCCCTCCCTCCCGAAAGCTAGCTGGGTATGAGCTGCAGGTCTTACGTCCTCTCTCTGTCTAGTCATCTACTTCCCTCCCTCCAGCAGCCAGCCATCACCCTGACCCCACACCGCCACATCTCACTTGGATCACAGCAGCCTGCCCCTTCGTTCTATCCATCCTCCTGCAGCTGCAGCGATCTTTCCTACCCAAGTCTGATCTTTATCGTGTCTTTCCTTCTTTAAATCCCTCCCGAGGTCCTCCTTGCCCTCAGAACAAAGTCTGCATGCTTGAATATGACTTATGGGCACTGCAGAAATGGATCCCTGATCTCAGGCCTCACCTCTGCCACGCCTCCGCCTCCCCCGATCCCCCCCCCCCCGCCCCCCGCCCCGCATCTGTCTACTCCAGTCTCTGCAAGTCACTTCTGTCTACTCCAATCTCAACAAGTCACTTCACTGTTCTCTGAGAATAGCAAAGTGGTTTTGGAGTTAGACATGTGTCCAGTCTCAACTTCACTCGTGCTGTATGACCTGCACGAGTGCTTAGTTCCTCTCAGCTTCAGCTTCTTCCACTAGGGGTGCTGATGGCCTCGTCATTGTGAGGACAGAACCAAGTGTTGCACCCGAAGTCTTTGCACACGCTGTTCTTTTCATTTATTTTTTAATTGCCAGAGGGCACATGTACTTGCCAGAGAGAGAGAAATGACAGGGGCTGGAGGAAGCCAACGTGGCATGGTCACGCTGCCATCCCTTCTCCATTTCTCTATCCTGTCAGGATTTGGGGCCTGAACACAGACACCCAACATGACGGGTATGGTTCTCATGGGGCTGGGACTGGAACTGAGGTCAGCCGGTGGCTCTCAACTACTAGGCTACGGGCTAACTCCATTTCTTGAGAAACAGCAACTCTTAACAGGGTTTCATGCCATGACACCCAAGCCTTCCAGGCCAGGATCATGGGCATGCACTTATAGGTCAACCAAGGAGCCACAGCCTCAGTCTTCCATATGGACCCAGCATCATTTCAGTGGTGTGTTACTCCGCACAAGCCGGCCCTGCACATGCTGGTTTTTTGTGCATGGAATACCTCTTACCTTCCTGAAGGGAAGGCACAGATGGTAGTTTTCTAGATGACTCAATGGTAAGAAAGGGCATCCTGTACTGTTCGGGGCATAGATGGCAGAGAGGGGCCCAGTGCACTTGAAACCATTCGTTGTTCACTCCACAAACTCTGACTGACCACTGAGCCTGCTTACTAGGGATTCTGAACGAGTTCAACTTGTTGCAGTAAAGAGAAACCCAGAGAAGGGAAGACACTTGCTCCAATTCATGTAGCAAATCAGTGGAATGGCAGTACGGGCTTCTAGCTCATGGCTTTTCCCATCCTTTGAAACTTTGATAAAAGCTGATGAGAAATTATTCTTTGTAAACTATGTGGTTACCAGAATCATTTGGAAGCCATTTTCTGGGAAGCTGCCCAATTTAAATCACCCACCCTTTGTTTAAATAAACTCTGTTAAATTTTGGGAAAAAAAAAAAAAAGCTGATGAGAATTATGAAATAGTTTTTAAAAAGCCAATGGCAGGGCCAGCAGATAGCATGATGGTTAAGGTGTTAGACTCCCACATGGCCAACTGTGGTTCAAGTCCCAGACCAGGTAGCTTGAAAATCATGCCAGATGTATGTGTGTGCCTAAAATCCTGAGAAGAGAATGGAAGAAAAGGGATTATGGTGTGGCCATCACCTCTAGGGATGATTTCTCACTTTCCCTCTGTCTCTGCCTGTCTGTCTACCTCTCTGGTGAGCGCACACACCCTATGGCAAAAAAACAAAACGAAACAAAACAAAGACAATGGCATAGTTAGAAAATGAGGGAACTTGGCAGAAGAGTACCAGAGTATCAGAGACATCTGGGGCTTCTAATAAGCAAACAGTTCAGAAAGACAGCAGCAGGGTGAGCCTGGTGACAGTAGACTATTTTTTAGTTTTACTATAGGGTACATGTGCTTGTAGTAGACAGCCAGAGAGAAAGAGGGAAAGTGAGAAATCACCCCCTGGGAGGATGGCCATGGCACAGTCCTTTCTCCTCCAGTCTCATCTCAGACTTTGGACACGCAAGCACACGTGCCCAGTTTCTCAAGCCAGCCGATCTGGGACTTGAACTGCACACTTGGCCAAGGATATTGCCTTATCCACCATGCCACCTGCTGGCCCACAACAGAGCCTCTTGAGTCCTTCGCTTGAAGCTTTGGGACCACCTGGGGTAGCAGTCTCCCCTTGCAGACCCCCTCACTGAGCAACGAGGCCACTCTGAAACAGCTATGGAATGAAGGTATGGGGGGCAGGGAACACAGTTCTGCCCATAATGAAGAGGCATTTTATTGTTTTTGTTTGTTTGATTTTTCTGTAGAGAGATTTTTGCTATAGGGTGTGTATGTTTGCCAGAGAGACAGAAAGCAAGAAGTCACCCCCCCGGGGGGATGGCCACATTGCAATCCCTTTTCTTCCATTCTCCTCTTGGGATTTGCAGCCCGTAGGCACATGCACCTGGCGTGAGTTTTAAGCTGCTAGGCTCAGGATTCAAACTGATCAACTATGTGAGAGTCTAGCGATATAACCATTATGCCATCTGCCAATCCCAATGAGTAGGCCTTTAACAGCAGGTCTTCCTCACCCTCAAATTCTAGAAGGCTAACCTATTATTTTACTTTGTTATAGGGCACATGAGTTTGTTGGGGAGAGACACATAGATAGGCCATCCCCTAGGAGGGATGGCCACATCACAATCCCTTTTCTTTCCATTTTTCTCTTGGAATTTTGGATATATGCTTAGATGTATCTAACACGGTCCTCAAGCCATTGGGTCTAGGACTCAAACTGCAGTTGGTCATAGGGGATCCAGCCATCTTAACTACTACACTACCAGCTGGCTCCCAGGCTAATCTGTTTTTATGTTCCTACAAAGTCATCAACTTGTGACAAGAGGACCCTCTTCTTTTTTGGGGGGCATCAATATTATGCTGGAGATATGTTTACATTGCGACCATAACAGGACAGGTGCAGCTGCATAAATCCCTCAACGAGATGAGTGGAGCTAACACCTAACAAGGATAAGCCTGAGGCTGGGTCCAAGCAGTCAAATGTCTGTTTGGCAAAGGCGCTGCTATTCGAAGGGTGCCTCAGATTGCTCAGGGCACCCAGTGAGAGCACACACAGGGCAAACAGCCTGAGGTTGACATACTCCAGTAAGCTGCACTTGGTTGAATGGCAACAGACAAAAAACAGGGCCTGGGCCAGGGAGACCCTCAGGAGGGAAGTGACCAACAAATGCTTAGAGGGTCATTATTTATGCACTCATTTATTTGGGATGCTTGCACTAACACCTTCTGTATGCCAGGTGTACAAGGGCCATGCTGGGTCTGAAGGATGTGCAAGATTTCTGTAGTTCCCTGCCCTCAAGGAGCTCAGAGAGAGCCCAGTAAAGGGTGCAGTGCTATGAGCAAAGGAGGCACAAGAAAGGGGCCTAGTTCTTATTTATTTATTTTTTTAAAGAGAGAGTTTTGCTTTAGGGCACGTGAGCTTGCTGGAGAGAGAGAGACAGCAAGAAATCACACCCACAAGGGTTGACCATGCCACAATTCCTTCTCCTCCATTCTCCTTTCAGGATTTTGGGTATGCATGCACATGGGCCTGGCCTGAGTTTTCTTTTCTTTTTTTTTTTTTTTTGGAGAGGTTTTCGCTATAGGGCACGTGCGCTCACCAGACAGAGAGAGACAGAGAGACAGAAAGCGAGAAATCACCCCCTGGGGGGATGGTCACGCTGCAATCCCTTCTCCTCCATTCTCCTCTCGGAGTCTTGGGCACACATGCATACGCACCTGGTGTGAGTTTTAAGCCACCGGGTCCGGGACGCGAACCGCGGTCGACTACGTGGGAGTCCAGCAACATAGCCTTTATGCTAACTGCTGGTCCCCATGGCCTGAGTTTTAAGTCACCAGGTCTGGGACTTGAACTACGGCTGATTACATGGGAGTCCAGTGATGTAACCATTATGCCATCTGCTGGTCCCTAAGAAAGTGGCCTAGTTCTGTCTGAGAGTCGGGAAAGAATTCCTGGAAGAATGAAGTTAAGCAGAGGTCTTAGATGTGGGAGAGGGCTGGTGTGGCAGTTTGGAGTTGAGATGAAGGTTTTCTCAGCATAATGAAGAGTCTAAGCACATTTCTGGAGGTGAAATGTGGAGTGTCCTGAAACGGAAAACTTAGCAGGTGGGTGGTGGTTGGTGGAGAACCAGAAATCAGGGAGGAGTAGCAAGAGATGAAAGTGGCAAAGACAGCGACTGGCTAGAGGAAACACCAAGGAACCCAAGACTGAGCTAGGGAGCCCAGGATTTTATTACTCTGACAACAACAGGGATACGCCAACATGTGTGAGGGAATGACAGGACTAAATCTGTTTTTCTGAATTACTGTCGCAAGATGTGAAGACAGGATTGAAGGGGTAAGCGCAATTTGCAGACTGTACCATGGTCCGGGCCAGAAACAGCTTAGGACTAGGCCAGTGGCAATGGAGCAATACTGATGATGTGGAGAAGAGGACGGAAGCAAGAGTTCTTATAAGCCTTAACAAGGGCTTTGGGAGGGTGGGGAGAGGCATGACTCAAGATCTTAGTGTCACTCACTGAGATGAGGCAGAACAGACGGTGGTACAGATTTGGGGCTGTGATGAACTTAGCTTTGTATGAGTTAAGTCAGCTGCCTATGGGGCATCTCAATTTACCAGAAACTTCCTTATGGCTTCTAGACTTAATATTGGGTCATCGGGAAAGTCATGACACATTTTTGCATAGAAAAAGATAGGAAAATACATTATGACTTTCCTAATAACTTGCTGAAGAAGGCCTTGCCTATCCCAGCACTGTAAGGAAAGCTATCATGTATTTTCTTCTAATACTTTGTTACTTTTTGTATTTAACTTTATTTATTTCTTCTATGAGCTAGAGGAAGATAGCCCCTTGTCCACCTCCAGCATGTCTGATAAACCCAGTGAGATCTTTAGATGTGAACCCAGAATCTTCCCATGTAGGTCAGCCTCACAGAGTGGCATGTGCTACTGCAGTGCCACCATCCGGCCCCTATTTATTTACACACACACACACACACACACACACACACACACACTATTTAAAAATAATTATTTTATTTAAATTTATTTATTTATTTAAATTTGACCAGAGATGGACAGAGTGAGAAAAAGAGAAAGAGAGAGGGAGAGAGAGAAAGAGAAAGAGAGAAAGCAAGCTGCCTGGTCCAGTACTTGAACTGTGTTTGACCATGTGGGAGTCCAGTGCCCTTGACCACCATGCCACCTGCCAGCCTCTATACATATATACTTTTTTTTTTTTTTTTTGGAGAGGTTCTTGCTACAGGGCGCGTGCGCTCGCCAGACAGACAGAGAGAGACAGAGACAGAAAGTGAGAAATCACCCCCCCAGGGGGGATGGTCACGCCACAATCCCTTCTCCTCCATTCTCCTCTTGGGATCTTGGGCACGCATGCACACGCGCCCGGCGTGAGTTTAAGCCACCGGGTCCGGGACTCGAACCGCGGTCAACTACGTGGGAGTCCAGCAACGTAGCCATTACGCTAACTGCTGGCCCCTACATATATACTTTTGAGAGGTTTTTGCTATAGGGCGTGTGTGCTTGCCAGAGAGACATAAAGAAAAGTGAGAAATCATCCCCAGGGAGGATGGCCATGCTGCAATCCCTTCTCCTATTGGGATTTTGGGCACGCATGCACACGTGCCCAGCCTGAGATTTAAGCCGCCAGGTCCAAGACTTGAATCACAGTTGACTATGTGGGAGTCCAGTAACATAACCATTATGCCATCTGCTGATCCCCCTCTATATTTTAATATGTCTGTAATTTATTTTTGTGTGTGGTAAGAAATGGAAACTCTAGTTTTTCCTAATGAACAGCCCATTAGTTTTTTTTTTTTTTAATAATTATTTTCTTTAACTTTATTTATTTATTTTGATTTCATCAGAGAGGGACAGAGCGAGACAGCGAAGAGAGAGAGAGAAAGTGAGAAATCAAGACACCGGGTCTGGGACTTGAACTGTAGTTGGCTATGTGGGAGTTCAGCACCCTTAACCACCACACCACCTGCCAGCCCCTCCGTACCCTTTTTTTTTTTTTTTTTTTCTTTTTTTGGAGAGGTTTTTGCTATAGGGCGCATGCACTCGCCAGACAGACAGAGAGAGACAGAGAGATAGAAAGCGAGAAATCACCCCCCAGTGGGGGGATGGCCACGCCGCAATCCCTTCTCCTTCATTCTCCTCTCGGGATCTTGGGCACGCATGCACACGCGCCTGGCGTGAGTTTAAGCCACCGGGTCCAGGACTCGAACCGCAGTCGACTACGTGGGAGTCCAGCGACATAGCCATTACGCTAACTGCTGGTCTCCCTACCTTTTTAAAATGACACCTCCATGTGTTGGTTGGAGGCAGTAAAGAGAAAGAACATGAAATGACCAAAAAGGCACATTAAACTGGGGGACAGCATGGCAGCAGGTTAGCAGCTGCTGATCTTGTGGGGGCTGAGAGGTGGTGTGGCTGGAAGGATGTGCTGACACATCCAAAGCCTGCTGGAGTCAACATGGGCCTCGTGCCTAATAAGAGTTTAGTCTGGGGGCCAGCAGGTGGCGTGGTGATTAGGGCGCTGTATTCCCACATGGTTGACCACATTCTGAGTCCTGGACCTGGTGATTTTCTCTCTCTCTGGTCAAGGTAAAGAATAATGATAATCAATTAAATGATTTTTAATAATTAATAAATAATTTTTTGAGAGTTTTTTGCTATAGGGCGCGTGCGCTTGCCAGAAAGACAGAGAGAGACAGAGAGACAGAAAACGAGAAATAAACCCCCAGGGAGGACAGCCACGCTGCAATCCTTCTCCATTCTCCTCTCAGGATCTTGGGCACGCATGTACATGCGACTGTTGTGAGTTTAAGCCACTGGGTCCAGGACTCAAACCACAGTCGATTACATGGGAGTCCAGTGACATAGCCATTACGCCAACTGCTGGTCCCAAATAAATAATTCTCTCTTTCTTTCTTTCATTCATTTTTTAAAGAGATTTTTGCTATAGAGTGTGTGCACTCGCCAGAAAGAGAGAGAGAGACAGAAAGTCTGAAATCACCCCCCAAGAGGGGATGGCCATGCCACAATCCCTTCTCCTCCATTCTCTTCTCAGGATCTTGGGTACACACGCACATGCACTCGGTGTGAGTTTAAGCCATTGGGTCCGGGACTCAAACCATGGTTGACTACATGGGAGTCCAGCAACATACCCATTATGCCAACTGCTGGTCCCAAATAAATAATTCTTAAAAGAAAAAAAGAGTTCAGTCTGTAACACATCTTACTAGTGATCACCATGAGTTGGTGTGGAAAGGGGCCAGAGCCCATGAATAGGGACCAGCAAAAATCAGGTGGAAGAGGGGCCCTGGGGTAGGTGAGCAGAATAGCACAGGAGCAGAGACCCTGGGTGTGTTGACACTCTAGAATCTCGTTTTGTCACCACATCTGTCTGCCTGTCTGACTGGACATCCTAGCAGCAGTAATACCCTGACAGCAAAGTGCCAGTGGGTCAGTCTTGGGCCTGTTTGATCCAGGGTTGCTGAATTAAATGCAGCCCTGGTTCTATATGGGAATTAGTTACACTAAAAAATTATTTGTTATCTGAAATTCAAATGCAACTGGTGTCCTGTGTTTTCACTTGCTAAATCTGGCACCCCTGTGATGATGGGGCCGACATTTGGAGCAAGAGTTGAGTGCAGTTGGGGTTCAGAAATAAATAGGAGATCATTAGAAGGGTGGGGAGCCACAGCGGTGAATTTAGGACTGAAAAAAAAAAAAAAAGAGGCCCTGAATATCCTCAAATTCTGGGCTTGAACTCAACTTCACCACTAACTGTGTGAACCTGAACACAGTTCAAGTTCCCAAACTTCCTTTACTTCTCTGTTTCCTAACATGGATACAGTGATTTTAATTATATCCAATACTTCCCCTCAATGGGTTGTCAAAAAGATAAAGTGAATTTTTATTTGTAAGTGCTTAGAAAGTCTCTGGGTCGGTTACTATTATTAGTGCTGTGGTTATTCTAGTAACATCCAGTAATAATACTGTCATTCCAACAATAATATCCTACCCCAGTTCCTTGTCCCAAACATGGCCCACACACTGCCCTGGGCCTCCATCCATGGCCATCTTGCCACCTGACGTGTTTTCCATATACACACCCCCTCTCCCACAGATGCAGCTCTCACCGCTTCCTACCCCTCCCCCAGACAGGGTCCTTACAGCCTCGACTCCAAAGTGACCCCTTCTTCCAGCCCCTCCCCTCAGCCCCCTCCACCCCACAGAGGTGCCTGGAGGTGCCACAGGGCTGATGGTGAAGGATGACGGTGGTTCCACAATAAGGGGAAAAGGCAATTTCATCTTGATTAGCAGGCGATTTCTCTCTCCGTAATAAGCGCGCTCCAAATAATTAGCGTGTTTTACGTAATAATGAAATTACAGAAATGCAGTCCACTTATTCAAACAACTCACCATTACCATATTTTTAAATATTAGACTTAATTAGAGTTTATCACTTCAGAGAAGTATGCGGACCGAAGATGTTTTTAAAAAAATCCTCATAAAGTGTTTATTAAGCGCTGGTAAAGCTGGGATAATGATGTGTTTGGAAATTAAGGCAATCAAACACTTACCGCCGCTCCTGGAGGCCGGGCATGGAAATGAGGCCATTACACGCCCATTACCCGCCAGCTCACAGCCACTTGGGGGGCGGGGGGAGGATGTGCCTGGCCGAGAGGGCATGGTGCCCGGAAACGAAAGTGCCAACATCCTACAACTGTATGACCAGTGAGCGCATCAAGCCCCTTATGTCACTTACATCTCATTTGGCCACCAGGAGCCCAACTTGGGCTTGGCCAGACAAATGTCTGGACTGGTCCCAGGTGCCAAAGACAACACCCAGGACTGACCCTGATCCAGACACACAGGCCTGGCAGGTCACTTCACTCTATTCAAACCCCAGTGCCAGAGGAGGACAGAAGCCAGGTCAGGCAGCCAGGAAGGTCAGTGAGAGGAAGTAGGGGTGAATCCACCTGCTGGCTCAGGCCACTGTGGAGGAAGCTACAGACTCACTCCCAAGTGACCACTCCCAAGTCTGGGCCACCACACAGGGAGGGGGACACAAGGGTAATGGAGCCAAAGAGGAAGAAGAACCAGGGGACAACCTCAGGAACAGATCTGGAGCAAGAACCTAGACCAGGGAAAGCAGACAAGAAGGGTAGAGGGGAGAGGGGCTGCTGGCTCCAGGCCCCATTTATCCCGGTGAATAACTAATTCCAGAATTTATAGTGCTGGGTTTTTGTTCTGTGGCCATTTATATCTGCGAGGGGAGGAAATGAAGAGGCAGCGCGGACGCCACATCTTTCTGTGTTATTGCTTGTCTGCCATTTGCAAATCATTATTAATTGTGGGCCCTGGTGGCAGGCTGGGTGGGGGCCGGGCTGGGTACATCCACATAGCTCTTCATCAAGGACCCCAGCCGCTGCCCCAGAGAGCCAATTACCCCGCCCTGATTGGGATCAGATAAAGAGGGAATTTTTACAAATTAGGGAATAAATAGAATTTCCACACAGGGTGCGGGCAGGACCTGAGAGGCTATAATGAAAAACCATCCGTCACCATCAGCGTGGCCTGGGCACGCAGCCCCGGCACTCCCTCCCTGGTGGGCCCGCCCCAGTGCTCAGAGGCCTGGGAGCACAGGTCTAAGGGCACCCCCTACCCTTCTGAGGCCTGGAGGTGGGAGTGGAGTTCCTGGGGGGTGTGTACACCCTTTGGGTGGAAGCTTGGGCCCCAGCTCTGGCATGAGTCCTGGTGCTCTCTCTCCCTTTCCCTGCCTGCCTCTCCCTTAGGACTTGGGAAGGAGACTGAGGCAGTCCTGAGAATGCCCAGAGTTGGGGACCACAGGACACAAACCACATTCATACGGGTCCCTACAGCCATGGCAGCCCTCGGGCAGAGCCCAGCCCTGTGGACCACTCACTGTGGGCTCCCATTAGCGCTCCTCCCCTTGGATCATTAAATATGTATATCTTATTACACGCCTTGTTAGAGTATCGAGCTCTATTGACTGATGATAAATCCTGAGCCTCGTCCTGGCCATAAATTTATCTGGAGATGATGAAGACTCAATAATCTAGTCAGGCAGATAATATCATCGGGCCTTAAAAAAGATCATTACATTATATGTCAGAATTAAAAGTGAAATACACCGCAGTAACGGGGCGGCTGCCTTGGCCATTACTACGGATGCCCGCCTCCCCCGGCTCGTAACCAGCCAAGGCCCCGTCCAGGTACAGGGGCTAGGAGTCCTGAGCTTCCTCCTGGCTGTGCGACGCTGCAGCTAGAAGTGCCAGAGGACAGCCAGAACACCTACGGCCAAGTGAAGGGGACCTGGCTAGGGAGAGGTGAAGGCCAGAGGCAACTACTGACAACAGCTGAGCAGACCTGCCATGTTTGGTCATCATGTCTGCCCCAACCCACCTCCACCTGTCCTCACTACTGTCACCTACAGGACAGTCTTCTGGACCTTCCCTCAGGTTCCAATAGGCAGGTGTCAGGGCTTCACTTCCTTCTAGATTGCCTGAATGATCAGGACAGATTCTTTCTGACATGGAGACACTGAGAAGCACAGGCCAAGTTACTTGCCTGTGTTGCCCCAGGTAACTGGGAGGGCTGGGCCTGGGACCCAGCCTCAGGCCCATGTGCCAGCAGCCTGGCTGGTCCCTTCTTGTGAGCACTGTCATCAGGACTGGGTCTCCTCCTTCCCAAGATGCCCACCTGCCACAGCCGCTGCATCTTGACCTCTGAGCACCTGTGCTACCAGCCTCTTGATCCTTTGCCCTCAGCATTAGTGACCTTCTCCTTTGCATCTCATTTACACCCATTTCCACAGTCACACTGTCAACCTTTTAAACATGCTACTGCTGCTCTTCCCTTAAAATTGTAAATCCGGATATTCCTAGTCTCTGGTAATGATGTGCTTTTCCTTTCATTCACTGGAAGCTTGAAACCACTTACACCTCTACTCTTTCCATGGATATCACCCTTCCTGTCTTCATGTTTTTCCTTGTCCACTTCTTTTTTTTTTTTTTTTTTTTAATTTGCCAGAGGATACGTGGGCTCCCCAGAGACAGAGACAGAGAGAGAGGGAGAGAGCACCTCTCATGCAAAATGGCCAAGCTGTAATCCCTTCTCCTCCATTTCCCCCTCCTTTCGAATCTTGGGTATGCCTGGTGTGTCTTTTAAACTGTGGGCTGGTATTGAACCACACATTTGGCCTTATGGGACCCAGCTCTGTTAACCACCAGGCCACCAACTGGCCCTCCCTGTCCACTTCCGACTGCACACTCAATAGTCACTACTTTTATGCCGAAACGGCAGAGCCCACAACTCTCCCATGTGACCAGTTAATCCTTTGTGGTCTGAGCCATTTTCGGTGATCCCAAGCCCTCTGCTAGTCATTAGTTTAGGGGTAGGCATGTGTTCTAGCTACTGCGACATGAGGTAAGTTTGCTGAAAGGCCTTCAAGAAAACGTCTTCGTTTCTCCAAAGAGACACGTGTGCGAAGAACTGTCCTTTATGTTCTGCTGGATATTTTCACAAGTGCATGTAAAGTCTAGGAATACAGAACCATCTTCTCATCTTGAGGGGAGATGGCCTGTAAAGACCACACTGATGATAAAAGAGGAAAACAAAAGAGAGGAGAACACAACTATGGCAGGTGTGTCTTTTGGGAAGGAGGTGACCTGGGTCTGGATGGACAGTGCATGCTCACAAGAAGGGCTCTAGCCACACTGCTGGATCCTTGATGACATTGCTGAGATACTGGAGTAATCAACCCTACGGTCACCTTACCTCCAAATTTCTTTTGTGAAATAATAAGCCCTTAATTATTTAAGTTTTTTTTAAGAGAGGTTTTTTTTTTTTTTTTTTGCTTTAGGGCATGTGCACTTGCTGTAGAGACAGAAAATGAGAACTCCCCAGGGAAGATGGCCACACCGTAAACCCTTCTACTCCAGTCTTCTCTCAGCATTTTGGGCATGCACACACACGTACCTGGCATGAGTTTTAAGCTGTTCGGTCTAAGACTCGAACCATGGTTGACTACATGGAAGTTCAGCAACGTAACCATTAAGCCATCTGCTAATCCCATTATTTAAGGAATTTTAAATTGGAGTTTACTTTTTCTTGCTGTTTCACAGCCCCAAATAGCTCCTGCTCTCACATCCACATTCCAGGAAAAGGGGAGGGGAAGATAGGAAAGGCCAGAATAGTGTGCTCCCCAGCTAGGTGGTCTTCCTTTCAGTGTTCTTCCTGGAAGTTCCACAGCTGAAAGTGGACTAACTATGCATGATGTAAAGGCAGGAAAGAGAATGACATAAGGAACAGACCTTACAATGTAGAACTGACTGACTGAGGAGGCAGGGTAAAGGGCGAAGAGGACGTTGCTATTCCTGCCAATTTCCTCAGCTCCTTGTTCCCTTCTTCTTGTCATTCTGGCCTGCAGAAATGGAGACTTTGCTTTCTCTATGTCTGCATCCGGGCTGAGTGTGACTAGAGAACATCTCAGCCACGTAGACTGGTGCCAAGCACAGAACCAGAGTCCTCTGCCAGCTGGGCATATGGACTCGTCCAGCCAACTTCAGGGTTCCTGACCAGTGCACACCCTCTCCCGTTACCCCTGGCAACAATGTCAAGTTTCTCCACTTTCCACAAATCTCAAATCCCCTACCCCTAACATCACCCCACCCCTTCACCCCGCCAACAGACAATCCTATCTCCTACTTCATAGAAGCCACTCTCCTGCATAAGTCCCAGACCTCCCCTCTCATCTCGTCATGAGGGGACTAATCCTGATTTCACTTCTGAAGTCCATCCCTCCACTCCACTTGGGTTCGGGAGTCCAGCCCAGAACCCAGGCCTTTCCAGGGACTTTACCTTACTATTTCCCTCTCTCTCTGATACAGCTTCAGTGTTTTGTTCTGCATTGAATCCTTCACATAAGCACGTAAATATTGGGTTGTCGGGAAAGTCACGATGCATTTTTGAATAGAAAAATATGTCCTGACTTTCCTGACAACCCAGTACATTAAACATCTCCCATTTTAGGAAAAACAAGTCTCCCTTTAACTCTCTTTTCCATCTGACTGGTCCCTTCTTCCTTGCAGAGCTGTTTATACTCAAGGTCTTGTTCCCTCATCTCCTACCTCGCAGTCTGATCGTCGTCAGAACTGTAATGATCCCTTTGACTTCATGGGTGCAGCTTTTCAGGTTTGGAGGTTCTGACTGGCACTCCTTGAGACTCTCTTCCCTCCACTTCCCTCACCTCAATCCTCTCCAGTTCCTCTGAGTGCTCCTTTTCTTCTGACCGCCCCCTAAATGTGGGTGTTGCTCAGAGCTGTCACTGGCCCTCTTCCCTGTCTCCACTCTTTCCCTTGGGCGACCTTATCTGCCTCTGGGGCTTTATACCAGAGTTTCCGTATTTCTATATTGCTGTATATTTTCTAACAGTTTCTAAACCTGCATTTCCATTACCACCATCCTGGCCCAGGCTACTACCATCTCTCATCTAGGTGATAGCAGTACCTCTGCTAACCATGGTGCCCTTGTAAATTACAATATGGTCATTTCACTCCCTGTCTTAAAACCCTCCAATGATCCCGGAACAGGAAAAGGACATTAATGGAAATAATGGTGAAATGCAAATGAGGCCTTTAGTAGTATAGTACCAATGTTAATTTCCTGATGCTGATAATTGTACTGTGATTATTTAAGAGATTAACATTAGGGAAAGCTGGGTAAAGGATATATGGAAATTTCCCTGCAAATGTAAAACTAGTTCCAAGTAAAAAGTTTAATAGTTAAGAATGAAACAAAAAACCCCAACTACTACCTTCAGTGGTTGCTGACCCTCACTGTTCTCAGGGCATCATCCAAAGTGCTTTATAAAAGTTTGGGGAAGGGCTGACAGGTGATATAGTGGTTAAAGTGCTGGACTCCCACATGGCTGACCACAGTACAAGTCCCAGACCTGGTGGCTTGCTCTCTCACTTTCTTTCCCTCTTTTTCTGTCTCTGATCAAATTTAAAAATAATAATAAGGGGCTAGTAGGTGGTGTAGTGGTTAAGGTGCTAGACTCCCATGTAGTCGACCACAGCTCGAATCCTCTACCTGGCGGCTTGAAATTAACACTGGGCGTGTGTGCATGCACGCCCAAAATCCCAAGAGAAAAATGGAGAAGAGACTGTGGTGTGGCCATCCCGCCTGAGGGGTGATTTCTTGCTTTCTGTCTCTCTGGTGAGTGCATGTGCAAAATCTATAGCAAAAATCTCTTTCTCAAAGAAGAATAAATAATTACATGTGTGTGTGTGTGTGTGTGTGTGTGTGTATACACACACACACACACACACACACACACACACATAAAAAGTCTGGGGATCAGGCCAGCAGGTGGTATGGAGGTTAAGGTCCTGGATCCCACATGGCCATCTCTGCAGTTACAGACCTAATAGCTTCAAAAATTATGCTGGATGTGTGTGTATGCCTAAAATCTTGAGAAGAGACTGGAGAAGGGGCAGTGGTGTGGCCATCTCCCTGGGGGTGACTTCTCACTTTCCCTCTCCACCCTGCTTACTCTCTGGCCTCTGTCCCACTCTCCTGCTGTGCAGAGTTCAGGCTCTTTTGCCTCCTGAGTTTTTCACAAGCTCTTCCTTCTCAGGTACACTCTCAACCTCATCTCACCTGGCATTCCTTGTCCTTTCGCCCAGGCTTGCTCTGGTTTCCTCTGGGGCACCTTACCTTGGCCTCAGCGTGTGGGCCAGGAGCCTCTTCTGTGTGTTTGAGCAGCACCCAGTGCTCCTCCTCTCCTGTCTGCCTGTCACTTCCTGCTAGACCACAAGTCCCCTGAGGGCCTTCACATTACCTACACAGAGGCCCTTGGGAAACACGGACTGAGTGGAAGGAAGAAAGGACTGGAAGAAAAGAAAGAGGGGAGGGCAGACGGGCAGGCTCACAGGGGAATCCACTGCAGCCCTGACATCTGCCCATAGTCTCAATATGCCCAAGCTCCAAAACCTAGCTGTGGTCCTTGTCTCCAGCTTCCATGGTGTGCAGGCTTTAGGCCCTTCCTACCTCCATTCCCTCCTAGCATCCTGGCTTCCCCAAGGCTCACAGTGCCAAGCTGGGGCCTGAGTGCTCCTCTTTCCTGCAAACCCAGACAGCCAGGGGCCGTGGCAGTGGTGGTGGGACTCCCCAGCCCTAGGCCCTGAAGAAGGGTCTAGCTATGCCTAGAGACTCTAGGAAGGGGGGCCCTCCCTAAGCCCAGTCCCACCTGGTAAATATTTCATCCTCAAGCTGCTCAGCTAATCCCTATTAATTTCAATACCGCCGCCTTGCCTGGCTCAGCTCCCAATGCATTATTTATCCCCTTTGTTTGTTTGTCGCTAACAGGTGGGCCCCAGCGGAGGCGCTGACTAGGGACAAGCCCACTCTATCACAGTGTGGCTGTGAATTAATCATGAGGACTAATGGGAACACCTCAGCTCCAGGCACTTCTCTAGCCACCTCCCCTGCCTTGGCACCCAGGGGTGGGCCGGGGCCATCTCGACTCAATGTAAAACGCCACACTTTATTTACTATCTGTCTACATGTGTCAGACATTCTGCTGTGCTTTGGGGTTACAAGCTGAACAAAATAGATGTAAGCTCCTGCCCTCAGGGAACTTACAATCTAGTGGGGGAGTGAGGAATTAAACAACTTCCGAGCAGGAAATGTCTTAATTACACCTGTTATTAAATGCTACAAAGGGGGCATGTAGTTCACTGTGAAAATGCACTTGGGGAAGAGGGAGACTTGGCCAAGTCTAGGAGTCAGGGAAGGGTTCCCTGAGGAAGCAAACTTTGCACTGAGCTTAGAAGGATGAGCAAGAGTTGGACCAGCAGTTAGCATAGTGGCTATGTCGCTGGACTCCCATGTAGTCGATCACAGTTCGCGTCCCGGACCTGGTGGCTTAAAACTCATGCCAGGCGCGTGTGCGTGCGTGCCCAAGATCCCGAGAGGAGAATGGAGGAGAAGGGATTGTGGTGTGGCCATCCCCCCTGAGGGGTGATTTCTCGCCTTCTGTCTCTCTCTGGCGAGCGCACACGCCCTATCGCAAAAACCTCTCTAAAAAAAAAAAAAAAGGATGAGCAAGAGTTATTTAGGCTCCGGGGAGAAAAGAAAGCCACATGGGAAGGCCCTAGAGTGAGAGAAGGCCTGGCACGTTCTGGGTGAGGGCAGGGCAGGACAGTAGCCTGAGAAGGGGCTGGAGAGGTCAGCTAAGATCGGAGGCTGAGCCTGAGCTCAGGGTGACAGGGACTGTCCCTAAGCCAACAAGGGGCCTCTTCTGCCTAACTGACCAGCCTCTGCCCTGATATAAACACGTACTCACGCCACCTCTGCTGACCTCTGACCTTGTGCTCATGGCCTTCTGAGGCTCTCTGGTACTAGGCCCACCTACTCTGAGGAATCCTCAGTTCCTACTTGCTCCTTGCCTACCTTTATGGTGGTCAAGATCATTTACTTGCAGCGCACAGGTCAGGGAACTCGGGGGAGCACCTGGCCCGAGGGCTTCTGGTACAGGCTGAGAAGCCTCTCAGCACCTGGGAGGCTCAGGTGTTCCACGTAAGGACAGGGCTAGGTCCAGCCCCTTGATCTCACTGTGGGATGAGGCTGAGGGCTGGGAACTCTGACTGTCTCTTCCAAAAAGCAGTCACCTCACCTCCCAGGAAGGAACTGCCCTCACCTCTGAGCCGCACCCATAAGACCTATCAAACACTTTCTGAATGAATGACAGAAGTTAACGCCCCACCATCTCCCAGGAAGATCTTTTCCCTAGACGAGTCCCTTTTCTAGAGATTTAAATAGACAAAGGGCGGATATGTACTCAGGGTTCTACAGTACTTGCTTTCAGTAAGCCTGCGAGCACCATCGACCCCATTTTAAAGAGGACAAAGCAGAGGCCTAGGATGGTGAATGACTGTCCCAGGACCACTCACCCTGGATGGAATGAGCCTTAACCAGAATGAGGGCAGCCTGGCTCCAAGCTCCTGGTTCTAGCACACCCAGAGATGTGTTCCCTCTGTGGGTGTGTCCCCAGGGATATCCGTCAGTGGCTCCAGGGACCCCAGCGCCTGATAACAACCCTAGGCACCTGGTTTAAGAACCGAGCTGCCACAGAGGCCCTGTGCGCACATGCTTGGGGTCTGTAATTCTATTCAAAGTGGCCACTTTGAAAATCCATATGTCTCCAGGCTCCCCTTACATCATGGTGTCAAGTCCTGGAGCAGAGGCATCCATCAGCAGCTCCCAACGTCATGGTCCCACACACGCCCGGTCCCACCTGTGTACCCGTCCTCAGCAGCCACTGCTCTGAGTCACTACCCTGCTCTGTCGCGCAGAGACTCACTTGGGCTCTAGCTGCCTGCTGGCCCCGAGGCTCGGCCCACCCTTGCCCACATCTCCGTCCGGCCTGGCTGCCCTTCTCACCCTGTCCCAGGACTGTCTTGGCCCTGCCCTGCCCCTGCTCTTCCCTGCTGGAGCTAGGCAGCCTACACGGAGGCAGCCACGGTAACTCGCTAACGTGCTGCCCATGCTGTTCTTAAAAATTTATGACTGTGCAACATGAAAAATCCGGCTGAGGAGCCATCATTAGCGGTGCTGCCTCCCTCCCCCACCAGAGCCGCCCTCGTAAATTGAGATTTATGGCTGCGGCAGGCGGGGCGGGGGCGTGTGCAGGCGGTGAGGATGTTGTAGGGGAGACAGGGAGAGACCAATGAGGCAGCGGTGGGGCCAGGGGCTCCCCCCTGTGGCAGCTCCAGTTTCTTGCAGGCTGTGGGGATAATACTACGGAGCAGGTCCGGCCTGGGTGTCCACAGAGCACCGGCACAGGATTCTGCTTCTGCTTCTCTGTCATGGCCTGGAGTCGGATGGGCCTGAGCCAATCCCTGGTCCCCCAGGTGTGCAGGCCCAGGACATGAGGTCCCAGGTGCCAAGCAAAAGTTTCGTAGGATGGCTTGGGAAGGAGCAGGAGGGGGGGGGGGGGGAGGGTGGTGAGAAGTGGCTAGAAACCTTGCTGGGGTCACAAGGCCTGGGCACCTCAAACCAGTTTCTCCAGTCAGAAGCATCTGGATTGGGCTGTGATCACGGAGTCCCAACCAGAGGACCGAGGGGAAGGTAGGGAGAGAGGGGAAAAGATGTTGGGGGCTGCCCCCTTCCTCCGAATAAGGGCTAGTGGGGCGAGCGTTGCGGGTGGGAGTAGGCCTGGACCCAGTCACAGCCTCTCCTCCCAGAGGCTAGGCTGGGGCTGGAGTAGAGGAGGTGATCCCACAGCCCGTCCTCCCCTGCAGGCCCTCCCTACTACCTCCCCTCCGCCTCCTCCCCTGCTCACTTAGCCCTGTCAGCCAGGCCATTATGAAATTGGGGTTTCATTTACAGACTAATTAAACATTACAGCTTGTTCACAATTACAACGCGGGGATGAGGGAGTAACTAATTACGGAAGAAATGAGCTAACATTTATCTCTGCTCCCACCCTCCCTCTCCCTGCTGCCCCCCCAATCTGGCTTCCTCCCACTCTCTGGTCAGTACCAGCTCTCTGGGCTTAGTTCCCTGGATGGGGGACTGGAAGGACCCTGGGCACAAGATTGCCTGCCTTTCCCAGCTATTCTGGGGGAGGGGCTTAGCTTCCAGGGCCCTGCAGAGGGAGACAGGGCATCTGTGCCAGACCCTGTGGGTATGACTAACGCACCAGGCCCCATGGTGGTGTGTGGCTGTGACATCTGGGGTGGAGTGGTGAGCGGGAGTGACAGAGTTGCTAGGCTGTGTGGCTCTAGGTATCTTTATCTTTTAGGGCTAGGCTTGGGTGTGACTGCTGCCAATGACTGCTAGCGTGATGGGTAAAAGTGTGGATGAAACACGCCCTCACCCCCGCCCCCAGACGGGACAGAAAGAACTAAGTGGTTGCAGGCGGTGATGGTCAAAGTGGGCCTGGGGTGTGGCCCTGGTAGCACACAGTCCAAATTCCTCCTGGGCAGCCCATTCACTGTCCTGCCTCAGAGGCCAGAGAAAGGCAGGGTCACACTGTCCTGGGGCTCAGCTGGCCTGGCTTTGGCCTCTGGCCAGCTGCCTGCTCTAGGGCCCAAGGAGCCTCCTAGGGGCCTGAGGTGCCCCCTGTGGGCAGGAGTCCTGGGGTCTGGCTGGCCTGCCGCAGGGTTTAATAATAGTAACAGTGAGTGTAAGCGTTTCCATCCTTCCTGCCTTTGGGCAGAAGAAGAAAGGGAAGAGGAGGGAGAGGAGGGAGTGGAGGGAGCCGGCTGAAGGGAGGCTTTGAGGCCTCAGAACTCACATCAAACAGCCGGATCTGGGCCTAATTGTCTGACCCCTGCCCCTGCCTTCAATCAGTTCTGCGGCTCCCCGCCCGCCCCTTGCCTAACTAGCAGCCATGTTCTCCTCATTAGGACATGTTCCCCTTGCACATATGTCCCCGGACATGTCCCCAGCACTCCCAGCTCCCACCCCAGCCTGGTGGGAGGGTACAGTGGGGACCCAGTTTTTGAGGGGCCCCTGGGGTTGCTCCACCCTCAGCGACCACAGCTTGCTGACCTGAGGCGCATCAGCTGCTCTCCTTGAGGGACATGGGCCTGGGTGTCCCAGGCTGACACATTCCTGGGCTGGCTCGGGCACCGGGTCCGTCCTGTCCTCTGTGTGTCCTTCTTGCTGTAGCATGACTGTCTCAGACACACAGCCCCTGAGGGCAGGACCCGTTTGACTCCTGTCCCCGCTGACCTGGCTCAGGGTCTGCGTTCCCATGCTGGGAGCTGAAGGAACTTACATGGATGTGAGTGTGCTGGTATGTGGATCCTGGGGCTGGAGGGAATGGCAGAGAGCAGCAAGGACTGGTAGTTAAGAGCTCAAACCCTAGACCAGGAAAGCTTTGTGTTTAAGTCCCACCTCTCCCACTGCCTTGGCGTATTGCCCTGGGTGAATGACAGCCTTCCTGAGCCTCAGTTTCCTCACATACATATAGACGCCAGCCCCTAGCACAGGGTTAGAGAATTCCCAGATATAAAGCCTTCTGGCATATACTTGGCTCTGAGCAAATGCTGTAGGATGATGCTGGGGTGATTCAGACCAAACCAATGCCTCCCTGCCTAGGCCACAAGACGCACTTTACCCACCTGTGCCCTGAGCCCTGTTCAGTAGTATCCTGGGCACAAAGGAGCTGTGAGGAAGGATACAGAACCCTGCAGAAAAGTAGAGGCAGGACCAAGAGGGCACAGCTGATGCCAGAGGCAGAAGCGGCTATGCTGGGGTGTAAACATGGGGGCAGTACCAGGTGGAGGGGCAGGGACCCAGACTAAGGAGTGTCAGGAGCGTTAGGTCAGATGAGGCACGTCAGCAGAGCTGACCCACGAACACCATGCGGACAGCCCTAGAGTAAAAGCTGGGCTGCTCTAGAGATTGAAACTCAGGGTACTATTACTAGATGGGACTGGGGGAGGGGCTGGCCTGGTCTGGGTCCTGACATTGTCTCACCTTAAACCAGTGGTAATGACTTGCAAATATTGATGAAAACGCAAACTACAGAGATTGTGTTTTTCGGGGAGTGAAGGTGGGAAGAGGGGATAAGGAGGAAAATAAACTGAAATGAAGTCCGGTTATCTCTCATCTGTGGCTGTTCCTAATCCCCCAGCCCAAAGGAATCCAATGCAGCCCCTTATCTGCCCTGTCAATCACTCAATCACCGCCCAGTGCTTGGTGGGCACCGCACGCCCTCACACACACACTCAAACACATGCTCACACATGCACACACTCACTCTACTGACTCTTGCTCCAACACACCCGCCCGCCCCCCAGCCCATTACTCCTCTGAGTAGGAGCAGCCAGCACGCGGGTCCTGCCAGATGGATGCAATTTGCATAATATCAGCAGCGGAGGCTGCAAGATCACCAGGGGTCAGGGCGCTGACATCCCCACACAGTCTATCTGCAAGTGCTAATTTGGCCAGCATTGATCTGTCTTTCTGATTTCTTTGTCATTTACGTCTGCGATGGTTTGACAGGAGATACAGAGAGAGACAAGGGGAGGCCAGGCCGGGCCCCAGGCTAGGAAGGTAGAGAAACAAAGATTGGACTTCCCAATGCACCACACAGGCAGAACACACACACACCAGACCCTCCCTCCATCCGTCTGTCTGTCTGTCAGCCTGCCCATCCGTCTAGCCACTTTTCCATCTGTGGTTGCTACTGTGCACTAATGCCTGGTAAGAACCAATTCCCCAGTGTCCTTCAGGCTCCAAGGACTCAGCTCAGTGAGAAAGAAGCCAGTACTCCTCTCCTGGAGCGCTATCCTTTTCCCAGCACTACCCAAGAGGCAGGCCGTGGAGACCCTGGGGAGGCCTAGAGATGCCCCTTCTCGTGGCTCTCCTGGCTCATCACTTTCTCAGGTCACACCAGAAGGACCTAGTAGGGGTGGGGTGCCGAAGAAGCACACACCAGCTCTGTTTTCTGTCCCTCCCCAGAAAGCAGCAGGGCTGCCTGCTCCCATCCCTCCCAGCCTTGAAGACAGCCTAAGCTGGGGGTGGGGGGCACCTCTCTGGGACAGACAGAGAGACAAGAAGAGAGACATCAAAGTCTGCAGGGGCCTCCTATCAATCCTTCACCACCCTCAGGTCATCCAAAGCCCAGAAGCTGGGCTCCTGCTGGTTCTGAAGCTCTCTATCATGTTTAAATACTACCTGCTGAACCCCCAGCTAGAGTCCCTACATTCTTCTCTGCCGTGGGAGGGGGTGCTCGCCTCAGGGATGGGGGACGGGGAGGGAAGAAGACTGCAACTCTTGGAAGCAGAAGCCCTCTGCAGAGAGGTGGACATGGACACTGTGTCAAAGGATGCAAAGGGGCTTGAGCCTTCCCAGGGGTGCCAGCATTCCCCCACCCCCTACCCCCAGGCCACAGTGGCTCTGTCTTGGCACCACCTCCTTTCCTCTGCCTATGGTAGCAGAAGCAGGGTGATCAGAAGGAACTCCCTGCTGGGCAAGAGGGGGGCTGGCGTTTGGTGTGTGCTAATCCCGGGCTTGAGGTCTTCAGAGGGACCTGGGAAACTTCAAGGAGGGGAAGGCAAAGCTGTACAGTAGACGAGCTCATTAGCCAGCACCCCCACCCCCCCACGAGGAGGAGGGCGGGCGGCCCAGTGAGCGTGGCGGCAGAGGCGGCAGAGAAAAGGCTGTCACTGTCCTTTCTTCCTTTTGGTACAAGCGTCTCCCTGAGCCGACAATTCTCCTGCAGTGACACCTCTCATGGGCACTAATGAGATCCATGTCACAGAGCTAATGCGTTCTGACTGGACTCTTGATAGACACCCCCACTCCTTCGGGGGATACCACAGGCCAGTACTGCCCCCCTGGGGGCCAGGACCCCATCCTGCCACCTGCCAGCCCAGCTCTCTTGCCAAACCATGCTGGGCAGCAAGCTGCATAGAGTCCACTTGGTCTCTGGCCATGCCACCTGTACCCTGAGCCTCAGAGAGATCCTCTAGTCCTGGAGCAAAAGGGCTAAGCCCCCAGGGCAAGACCACCCAGCCAGAGAGCAGAGAAGGTTCCAGTTATTTTCTCAGCCAGCTGAAACTAGCAGGCTATGGGGCCTCCATGTCACCGTAACCGGTGAGCTTTTACTGATGTTTCCCCCACGCAGATGTCCAAAAAGAAAGAAGGAAAGGAGGCCTAGGCCCTGCCCTCAGAGAGGCCGAGCACGCAGGAGACGATCAGTACCTTGGTCAGATGTGAAGGACTATCAGTACCTTGTGTGTTCTGTATGCTCATACTGAGAGGGCCAGGCGAGCATCCCACAGGAGTGGCCACTGGAAGACGGATATGACTTCCTGGGTCAAGAGGTATACAGCAAACTGAAGTCAGAGAGAACTGTAGGGCCAGAGGAGGCCCGATGCCAACAAGGGCAGGGCCTCACCCTCCGGGTGACAGGAACAGGGGTGAAGGAGAGCAATGCCAACAGCCGTTTCCTCCTCAGCTGTTGCACCGAGGTCCGTCAAGGCCAGAGAGTCTCATGTGACACAGAAATGAGGGGAGGGAGCTTGCTTTCTTCCACATCGCCTCTGTTGGTAGCACAAAGTCCACAGAGGTGCTCTGTGGTTCAGTGCAGTGTTAAGAGCACAGGTTCTGCACTCAGATGGGCCTGGGTTGGAATCCTGGCTCTCAACCCAACTGGCTATGTGACCTCAGGTAAGGCACTTAACGGAACCTCAATTTCCTCAACTAGTATAGGCTGGCCTTCAAGTCATGAAAATGAAATTAGACAATACAAGCACCTCAAAATAATGAGATACCTTGTTGACTCTTTGGTAAACTGAAAGAAGACCATTCAGCAGTCCCTTGTGGAGGCTGCCTGGGCCCAAACCTGGGACACTGAGCATGAATGGGCAGCCCTGGAAGTCAGCAGTCCTAGATACACACTGTCCCTCCTCCCTGGCAACCCGCTCCAGCATCACCCTGTTCATCAGAATCCCAAGGCCAAATCCACTGCCTCAGGAGAAAGTGCCCTTAGTCCCTCCCCTGACCATGATGTCGCACTCACAAACCTCCGGCAGTTTCCTACCTAGCACACTGCTGTCTCTGGACCCTCCTCAGCCATCCTGAACCCTGGCTCTCGCTCAGTCCCTGGGCCCAGCTCGCCATTCTACTTGTGAGCTCTGTGGGGGCAGGGCACATGCCTGTCATCTTGCCCAATACATCTATAGCTCCCGTCACCGCTCCTGACCTAGCTTAGGAACAAGGCAGACGTTTATTGCACCAAAGTGTTTTACTGGTCCCTCGGCTCCTAAGTAACCACCACTGCTTACCTACCTTCCCCTGCTGACTCCCCATTCAGTCTCCCTGTCTGCAGTGTCTCCTCACTAGTCCTTCGGGTACAAATGATTGGTCTGCTCTGGCCAAACCCCGACTCTGACCAAGTCAGTGCCTTGCCCCACAGCACACGGCTCCTCCTGCTGCAGAGCAAACCAGCCCAGCGGCCTCTCTTCTACAGCCTCATCTCCTTCCAACAGGCACCCCAACCCGCCAGCAAGCCTGCCTCTTCGCTCCCAGGCTGCCACACCCCCACTACCACACCCATGGCACCCAGGGAGAAGCAGGCAGGCCCTTGCTCAGCGTCACCCGATGCCCCCACCCCCACCGCACATATACCACTCCCCACTCCAGGCTGGCAGCTCCTCACACAGTTAATTAGCACCATGTCACTGAGGACCAGCCTGAGTGGCCAGTGACAGGAGCCGACCCCTGACCCTAGGGCTGGGAAGCAGTCCACATCAAACTCTTACAGCGCGACCCTTTTAGCACGCATAGTAACTCGGGGCACCACCAGCTGAAGCTCATTAAAGCTGTCTCTTTGGCGCGAGGGCCATTAACCTCCCTGCTCAAAACCCACGCCTCCCCTCCCCGCCTCTCCCAGCCCAATTAATGCCCCGCATCCTCCCTCCCTTCCAAGCACCCTTGCCCGCACCTCAGAGCCAGCAGGAGCTGGCAGGGCTGGCCTCTTCACTCAAAGACTAGAACAACCAAGTACAAAGACCTCCAAGTACTCTGAGGAGCCTCTGGTGTTGGCAGAGCCACAGAAGATAGGGCTCCTAGAGCACCCACGGTTAAGCATGGTGCAGGCCCTGGCGAAGGTGGCTCGCTGTGCCTTCCCAGCAGCCCTGAGAGCAGGCAGCACCACCCCTCATCTAAGGGCGCAGGGTTCTGGGTGCTGGAGCCAGAACTTTCTCTAGTTCCAAAGCTTTTATTTGATTGTCATTCGGATCCTTTGGCTGTCCCACCCAGCTGGAGAAACCTTTCTCTCTCTCTCTCTTTTTTTTTTTTTTTAAAAGGTTTTTGCCATAGGGTGTATATGCTCCCTGGAGAGACAGTGAGAGGGAAAGTGAGAAATCACCCCTGGGGGTGGCCATGCCGCAGCGTAATCCCTTCTTCTCCATTTCCTCCTGGGATTTTGAGCACACGTGCACATGTGCTTGGCATGATTTTCAAACCGCTAGGTCCAGGACTTGAACTGCGGTCGACCATGTGGGAATACAGTGCCTTAACTACTATGCCACCTGCTGGCCCTGAGAGACCTTTATCGAAGAAGAATGGGGCTACCTTAGGGGTCCTAGCCCAGAGTCAATATGGTGAACAAGTATAAGAGGGCATCACTGTGTCACAACAGGCAGCCAAGAGTGGGAAAAGGTAACCTCTACTCCTCACAAACACCCTGGGGCAGATACACAGAAGCATGGCCCCAGCTCAAGGCTGTGCAGGGTGTGGTAACCCAGTCCTGCTGGTCCCTCCTGCCATCCAGACCTGATTACTGGCAGCTCCTGTTCCCTGGGCCAACGCACGTCTTCTCACGGGTCCTCTCTCTCTGGTCCCTCCCTTCCCCATCATGCCTGCACAGACTCAGCCACTCATTCACTCATCCATCCTTAGCATGTATTGAGCACTAAGAACCGGTTTTGTGCAACACAAAGTGACACACTGATTCTCAACAGAGGTCTGATCATGTTGTTTCTCACTCACAAACCTCAAGAAAAATCCATACCCAGTAACCAGGTATTCAAGGTTCTGCTTATTTCTGTTTATTTTCTAGCCATTCCCTAGCCCAAATTTTCCACCCGAGGCATAGGAAACTACTTGTAGATGTCAGCATGTCCTCTCAACATGTTGGCTTTCTCATGTCCCCAGGCATCTCCCTATTTAGGATACCCTTCCCCAGTTTTCCTGCCTAGAAAACTCCTATCCATCCTTCAAGGATCCTGACTCAAGCGCCCTTGTCTCTAGGACACTTTCTGCTGACTTCCTAGGCACACTGCCTGGTTGGGTGTGGTGTTTTCTCTCGGTTGCACAGAGGCCAGCAGTTATGGTGGGGTACTCCCTGTTCCCTGGATCTGTGGACCACTTCCTCATTTTCCCTGGATCCTAGCACAGCCTCAGAATGCCCCAACAAGAATGATATGGGGCATCCCTGAGCGACGAGATGTAAATGAGAAAGTATAAGCTACTTTGGCAACTGACGACAGGGAAAACCTCCCTTGGGGGCAACCAGTTGTTTTGTCACAGCCCTTAAGACCATGGGTGGTCAGTGCCTATTTCCAGCTCCTTCCCCTCCATACACTCCTGGGGATAGGCGCTCTCAGCATGCACAGTACTCACTGGGCACCGCCACACATCTATGGAGTGGGTCAAGGGGCTAGTCTGCAGCAGGTGACTGGGTTCTTCTGGTGTCTCGCCCCAGCCCTCTCCAATTGATACCTACCCTAAGGAACACAGGCTGTGATAATATGACAGCACCACCAGGGTACCAGGTTCCTTCCCATTGGGAACAAGTGCCCTGCTTGAAAACATTTGCATATCCATGTGCATATGCACACAAAGTAAGAAACACAGAAACAGACACACTTTCTGACAGGTACACATGCATGCTAGCTGTTCTTGCACATATGGATCCATATCCTCAGAAAAATACAGATAATTGTGACACACACACACATCTCTCAGATATGCAAATCACAGACATACACTCTGATATACAGAGACAGAAGGCTTAAGGTGTCACACGTAAGTAGACACACAGATACAGACAGACACATTCATACTGATAGATCAGAAGCCAGCAGGACCTTCAACTGCCTAGAATGACAGCAACTCCAGTCCCCTCCAAAGCAGGAATTCTCTGAGGGTGTACCCCCACCTGGTACCCCAAGTGGCCCCTTCCAACCCAGGCACCGCTCAATGGAGGTTGCTGCTCCTGCGGGGGAGTCAATACCCTGTGGACGGAGCCATCGGTCAGAAGGACCCTGACTAATTAAAAGCTGGTGAGGTTTAAATAATTCATCTCCTTAACTCCCATTGATCGTCCAGTTTAGTGGCCACAGACTTGAAACAATATTAAACAGCCTCCTCCAGCTCTACGGGGGATGGGCAATCTGACATATGCCCACCCCTGTAAGGACACTGCCCACCAGGGAGCAGCCAGTGAAGGGGAACCTAAGCCTGAATCCAAGGCCACCTGTGACTCACCCAAAGCCCAGACCCCAAGCTCCTTCCAAATGTTGCTTTGGGGAGAGGGGTCTCTTCTAAGAGTCTGTCTCACTCCGTAATCCCTTCACTCCCCGCCTCCCTTTGCTCCCAGCTGTGAAGGGAACCCTGTTGGGCATTGAATGAGCCAGGAACCTTCTGAGTGCCAGGGGACTAGGGCATGCAGGCAGAGAATGGGGTCGAGCTGCCAGGGGACATGTGGAAGAACTGACCAATGCCGCTGTGGGGCCGGCCTATGTGCTGCAGGCTGAGACCCTTGTTCATGTCTAGAAGTCCGTTCTTGGGCCAGCAGCCCATGGCGAAGCTGTAAGCCTGGAAGACAGGAGGCAAGAGTGGTTAACAGAGGCCCTGACCTCTTAACTAACCCACTTACCTGGCCTCCCCTGCACCCCCAAATCCTCCCACAAGGGGCTTACTCTCATAATGCTACCTCATGAAAGTCCCCTCACTGGGTCCCCTTTTCACCAGGCCCTCTTCCTACCAGAAAACCTCTTCCTCTCCTGAGTTTCCTTTCTCCTGGTTTCACCCATTGGAGTGCCCCCATCCTCACTGGGTGGCCCCCTGGTCAGAGCTTCTTTCTAGAGAGCTCCCCCTTTCTTTCTTTTCAAGATTTATTTATTTAATTATTTAATTCCATTTGTTGTTATTATTATTATTTAATCTGACCAGAGACAGACAGAGAGAGAGAAAGAGAGGAAGGGAAAGCAAGAAAGCAAGCTGCTAAGTTCGGTACTCAAACCACAGTCAGCCATGTGAGAGTCTAGTGCCCTTAACCAGCACGCCACCTGCCAGTCCAAGAGCTCCCATTTTCCGAGATCTTCTGTCAGGAGCCCTCCTCTCACCAGGGCACCCCCTTTACCAAACACCATGCCTTTGACTCCTTGTTTCCCAGAGCCCCCAGCACTTTGCCCAACTCCTCCTCCCCTGAATCCCAAACCCCACTCCACAGATAGCAATGCTGACGCAAGAGCTGACAGCGATCTGGCCATGGTCAGGCTGCTTTCGATCCTGAGCAGGCCAGGCTGCAGAAGGCTCTGAGAGCCACGTGGAGGCTCACCTGAGGAGAGAAGTAAGGTCACCTGGTCGACTCAGGCAGCAGTGGAGGGAGTACATGGGGTGTGTGCGTGCATGTGGTCGTGTGTGTGGTTGTGTGTGTGTGTGTGTGTGTGTGGTGGGGGGAGCAGATGCTCTGCTGAAGGTCAAGTGCTCACTTATGCATATTCAAAGCGGCCACCCATCGATCTGTACTTAATTGTTTTCCTGGGGTTGGGGAAGGAAGTGCTGGGGGCATCGATCTGCTCAGGCCCCCAGCACTCCATTGCCCCCTCCATTCCCTGCCCGCGTCACCTGGCAGCCAGCAGCCTCCATGTAGGGAGGGGGACACATGGCAGATAGGAACAGCACCTTCCCTAGCAGTCCCTTATGGTCATGACTGACCCAATGGCACAGATGAGGAAACTGAGGCCCAGGAAAGCCACTTACATGGCTTAGAACCCATGACCTGCGACGTGGCCAGATGGGACTTAATTCCTGCTTGGCCTGCTAACAAAGGCCTGGGCTTCGACCAGTGGGTCTGGGAGCTGGCTGAGCCTTCAAACATTACTCATCCCCTCACTTCAGATGCCCCTACACACCAGGCTACCCTTCTCCCAGTGGCAGGAGGGTGACAGCATGCAGGACAGTGGTCAGTGGGAAAAAAGCTTAGGTGAGTTCCCAGAAACTGAATGGTGGGTCTGGTAATAGAACCAAAGTGACGGCCAGTTTGCAGCCAGATAAGCACCTCAGTGCTCCCACCCACTGCTGGGCCCAGCAGGTCCCATCTCTCTACAGGAAGGGGAGAAAGCCCAGTCCAGGGTCAGAGTGAAAATCAGGAGGCTACATAGAGTCCATGCCAGGGCTCACGGACTGGACAGGGCTAGTACCCTGCCTTCTTTCCTGCCTGCAGGGACCAGGGGCTAGGAGCCGGTGTGCTCAAACCTCAGCGCCCTCCAAAGCCGTCTTCCTTGACCACAGAAGTACCAGTTGTAGCCCAACCTCCCAGCCAGTCCTCCGGCACCCTTCCAAGGATACAACTGTACCCACAAATTGGGGGCTGAGTATGAGGCTCAAGGACAGGGGAGAGGACGCTGGCCTAGAGCCAGAGCAGAGGCGGGAAGGCAGGCAGTGGGCGGTGCACAGCTGGAGAAGCTGCTGAGCGTGGTCAGGGCTGAGGCTGGAGCGCAGTGGGCCAGAGAGCAGCGGCGGGCGCCTTTCAAGTACTTTAAAATCACTTACAAAGGCCGGATTAAACGATCAGAAATTCCATTTAATAGGACAAATAAAGAAATAACAATCTACTCTATCAGCCTGGAGAAGGCGAGCTGGATGGGTTTTTTTCCCCTCTAAAAAGGAAAAAGGGAAGGAAGGGGGAAAAAAGAAGGATAATGTGTGTTTACTCAAGCAAAGAAAAAAATATTTAAGTGATGTCGGGGAGAAGATTGCAGTAACTAGTGAAGAATAACATCGTCTACTTTGCTGTCAAATCACACCCGAATTTCAGTAATAGATTCTCGGCTGACACTCAATTCAATTCGAAGGTGATCCTGCTTTATCCCAGCCCATCAAATATTAAACACTTGCATTAGCAGGTGCTGCCGCTTCCCAGCTTAAAGCGGCGGGCGGGCGGGCGGGCAGAGAGCTGCGGAGGCCCCTCCACTCTGCTAGCAGCTCAGGAACAGGACAGCTCAACGTTATCTGCACGTCATCCTGAGTCTTATCGCCACTAAGCGGGAAGACCACTTCAGATAACATTAGATGCTTGCCCTGACGCGTCACCATGATTAGATTATTATTATAATTATGACTCCCCAGGATCTTCCCCAGACTGGGACACAGGGAAGGAGGATGGAGGGCAGCGGAGCCCCGAGGGCCAGGCTGGGCCAGGGCAAGCTGGAGCCCCTGGCAGGAGGGCTGTGGTACTGGGCCAGGCGGCAGCCTGGTCCCGCCTGACGGATGCCTTTCAGGAAGGGCAGTCTAGCTTGTCAGAGCGAGGGCGAGATGAATTGGCGTCTCCGCTGCGGCCGCGGGTGTCATGCCGCACAGTTTCATATTCCCAGATAAGGCGTGATAACCAATTGCTGCCGTGACATGGCCTCATCCAGCACTTCCTCAGGGGGCACGGGGTGGAGGGGAGGAGGCGGCGCGTGCACATGGGTCTGCCAAGCTCCTAATAAGAGGGATTTAATTTTTACAAATGCTGCTTCCAGCGGGGCCTTCACATACCAGCCAAAGTCCAAAATGATATTAAAAACGGTTAATTAAAACTGCTCTTCTTCAGCCTGGGCTCTCCCGTTGCCCATGCTGAGAACCCTGGCATGTCTCCCTCAGGTACTGGCACGTGCCCCTACAAAGCTTGACCTTCAGACGTGACTGCCAGCCTCACGGAACCACCCAAGGCACAGTACTGGGGCCCAGCACCTCAAGCTCCCCCCATCTCCTGACAGCTCAGGTCCCCCTCAGACACAGCTGCAGACAGAGTCACCCAGAGAACACAGAGGGTCTACAGCAAACCATGCTCCTGCCCACGAATGGGCTGGACCTCTGCACCCACTGCCTGCCACCCCCAGCAGTCACTTCCAGAGCCCATTGCACCCTGATGGGGGGTGGGCTATGCACACCCACAAGTGCATCAGACTCTTCCTCAGGTGACTCTGCCAACCCTTCCATTCCTTGCTCATTCCTAAGAGTCATTCTCCTAAGAGATTATGTCTGTCTGCTAATCTGAGCAGAGCCCTGCCTGGGTGTCGGCTCAGGGCAATGTGGTACAGGCAGTCACCTAAATCAAGGCTGGTACCAGGGACTCCACAGAACAGGAGGATCAGGAAGGCTGAGCCCTGTGGTCTCCCACAGGGGACAGTGAAGACATACAGGCCCATGTGGAGTTGGAGGAGGCTGGGAAAACTCCCTGGAGGGAGGGATACCAGAGGGCTGGGGGACTGATGGATAACGCAGAGCATATTGTTCTAGGTAGAAGACTTAGCAAGGACAAAGGAGAATGACAGGAGTAAGCACAAGGCCCTGAGTGTGGACAGGCAGCCTGCCTAGAGAGAAGGGGCCACATCTGGAGCCACTGTCACCCGATTCTGTGCCAAGAACAAGGCAGGTATCAAGGCGCGTTGTGTCCACCCTTTACTCTATCTGCTTCTTCTCCCTGCTCCCGCCCTCTCTCCTGCCAACCCACGGAGTGTGGGGCTAAGGGATCCAGAAGCTTTCTGACCTTGATTAGTGTGGGCAGGCATCTGTTTTAGGAGCCTGTGCCCAAGCCCCTTTCCCACCGCTGGCTGTAAATCCTCTAAGTGCTCCTTCTGCAGCTGCACTCCTCTTGGCCATCGCTTGCCCTGCTGTGCAGTCATCACCTAATTCCTGGGGTTCCTGGCCAGGGCTAGGGCAGGTGCAAGAAAGACCAAGGAGCTCCTGAGTCCTGTCTGGAGCAGACACTGATACTAAGCCATTGGGACAGGTGGAGCTAGGGGGAAAGATGCTGGGTCTACCAACCCAACCCACCCGGCCCAGTGCCAGGCAGGCATGCAGTTTCCTTCCCCTGGGCTGCTGTAATTTCCATGCGCGGGGAAGCAGGTGCCGAGCTGCTCCCGGCTGGCTCTCCCCTCTTGTGGCTCTGCCCGCCTTGGCTGCTGCCCCATTAGCTTAGTGGCCAGCCATCTGCGACGGGCCTGCCGCACAGCCCTGCTACAGGCGCGGCGGGTGGCCCCCTGTGTAACAGGGAGCTTTGCCATTAGCGCCTTTAATATTCTGACACCTCAGCACAGCCTGCTATTACATGCAAACGCTGATCGCCCTGTGAAATTACATTGCTGGGCCCGCGAAATGGAATCGTGTATAATCAGCCTCCTCCATGCACTGTCAGTCCCATCACAAACACGGCGCCCGGCGGCTTACGGGGGCTTAGCAGCTGCGACAAGTGTATTGGGTTTAATAGATGAAGTAGCCCTCATCGGCGGCAGCAGCAGATCCTTCAAAGAGGAAAGAAGAAGCACCAACAGCTGCGAGGGTGTCTCTGCACACCCAAAGACCACCTATCAGAGCCCTCAGAGTGGGGTGGGTAGTGTGGGCAGGGTAGTAGTGAACTAAGGGGCTAGAACCCAGCTCAGAACGCAGACAGAAGCACAGACCATCCCACTTCTAGAAAACCCAGAGCTTCCAATCCAGCACCAGCACATCCGGCCTATCCTGCATCCCTGTGAGGTGGCGAGGACAGGCCTTTCACCACACCTCTGGATGACTTGTCACCCTGTGGGCCTGAGGCTGATGGGTCAGTTCTCAAGGCTAGGAACCAATTCACACTGCCTGCCATTCCCATCACACCCAACAGAGATGAAGCTGTCAAGGAGATGCTCTAGAGGATGAGGGAGAAAAAGCTGGACAGGCTTAAATGCCATTGAACTTTTCATCCAACTGACCAACACTTCTGGCCGGTGGACCAACTACCTACAGCACAGGTAAATGTCAGGATGGCATGTGCCATGTGTACTTATGCACACCCAGCTGCCTAGGCCTCACAGAAAGGTAGTATGTTCAGGGTTCAGGAGACACACGAATCTGGATTTGATCCCTGACTACTAGCACTGTGACTTTGGATGAGTTATTAAACCTTTCTGTGCCTTGGTTTCCTGTATTGCGAAATGGGATGAAAGTACTTCCCCCCAGGTATCCCCGAGGTCACCCCGGGAACACTCACTTCCATTGCCTCTTCCGGGTATTCTTGGTGCCATCTCCCAGGACACGCACTGCCTTTCAGAATACAGTTCCCTCTCCCCTCTCCGGGTCCAGCCTAACACCAACTGTGGCACGCTGTTATTTTTCAGTGACGGCCACAAAACTCTCTCCCATCACACATGCTCTCTTACATGGTGTCTTTGACACACTTGTCATCAAGAGAAGGAGGCTACGTCCCTGCCCTGGCCCTGGCAACAGGTGGGCTTTTGTCACTATTCCCACCAGCTGAGTAACAGAAAAAACTGTTACTCAAGGCTCCTGCAGAAATGCTTAGGCAGCTCCTACCTTAACTATTGGAACTTTGCCCTGGAGCCCTGAGTAGCCATGTCAAGGGCTTAGACTGCCCTGAGGCAGCCCTGTCAACTAGCTCATGCAGAGATCACACAGAGAAGTCATGAGGTCAAAAGAGATGCCCAGCCAGCCCTCAGCTGCTCCAGCCACAAAGGGTGCCAGCTCCAGTCACTGCCTGACTACAGCCACACAAGATCCTTAGCCAGAACCACACGATCAAGTCCTTCCTGAATTCCCGACTCACAGAAACTATGAAAGAGAATAAAGTATGTGTTGTTTTCTAAGACACTAAGCTTTAGGGTGATCAGTTATGCAGCAACACTGACTAGAAAACCAATACCTACTTGCTCTGGATAGTCTATAGATATCTTCAAATTCTTCTTTCCTGCTACTTCTAGACAATTCATCCTCTCCCTTTGGGACTTCGTTTCGAGTCATTGCTCTGGGTGAACTCGGCATCTACAGGATAATCCACACATGTACCTTGCCTCTCCATTTCTCAATTCCCTGCTCTAAGGACCGCCGCTCTACCTGTGTCAACCATCTATCCCCACTGTCACACCCTGGACCTTGCTATCACCCAGAATTGTTCTCTGTCTGAAACCTCACGACAGCAGACTCCACTCTGACCCCAGCCTCCTCTCCTTCCAGCTTTGGTATGCTCTCCTGCTCTACTTCTGCTTTTGTTCCTGGTCTGTCCATCCCCTTCTTGCTTTAATCCCTTTTCAACTCATTCTGGATCCTTGAGCCTGTCACTTTCAACCCCCCCCCCCTCCCCAATCTTCCCTGTTGAGTTGCCTTAGACACTGTCTCTAAAAAAACACCAACCTCGTTTTTCCACTCATGCTTGAGCTAAACAATGCCAGAAACCATCACTGTTACGTGTAGAAAGTGGTCACTTAGCAACCCTTAAAGGCAGTCAACAATCCTACTGCCCTCCTACTTTCACACAGAGGTAATAAATGCTACTAGGCAGGACTCCTTTAACTACATGCCCCTCACTACACATAGATCTGCCACTTTCCCCAACTGCTCCTGCACCTCCCCTTGTTCTAACACTTTGTGTCTAAGACCAGTAACTTCTTGCTCTACACGTTAACTTTTCTACCTCCTCTGGCCCTTGCTCTACCTCCTATCCTCTTCTTTCTAAATCCTGAGCCTCTCCTTCTCTGCTGGCTCTTCTCATCAGTATACAAAAGCAAGTGCTTGAATCTCTATTGTCTTTACATAATTTCTCTGTGTCTCAATTCCCTCTTAGGAAAATGGGGGTAATAACAGTTCCTATCCTCTAAAAGAGTTGATGAGATGATTACATGAGTTATTGTATATCAATAGCTCAAAACAATGCCTGGCTCCTTGAAAGTTAGGTAAGTATTCATTTTTTTGTTTTGTTCTTTTTTGCTTTTTAATTTGCTAGAGAAGAGAGACAAAAGAGAGAAAGGAAAAGAGAAAGCACTTCATGAGGGATGGCCATGCTGCAATCCCTCTTCCTCTGTTTTTCCCTCCCTTTGGGAGATGCACATACATGTTCCTGCTGTTTTTTAAGCCACCAGAGTCAGGTGCCAAGCTGCACAGTTGGCAATGTGGGATCTAGCTATCTTCACTACCATGCCACTGACTGGCCCAGATTATTATAATTTTTTTGAGAGTTTTTTTTTTTTGGCTATAGGGCGTGTGTGCTCTCCAGAAAGACAGAGAGAGACAGAGAGACAGAAAGTGAGAGACCATCCCCCCAGGGGGCATGGCCGCGCTGCAATCCCATCTCCTCCATTCTCCTCTCGGGATCTTGGGCATGTATGCACAGGCACCTGGCATACCACCGGGTACGGGACTCGAACCAGGGTCGACTACATGGGAATCCAGTGACATAGCCATTATGCCAACTGCTGGTCCCAGGTTGTTATAATATTTTTTAAAGTCCTCTATTTAATTCAGAACCCCATGCAGCTACTATCTATTCTACATAGTAACCAAACTTCTCAAAATTGTCTCCACTCACTTCTAATTCCCTCCCCCATCACTTCTTACCTCTCTGCTACCTGGTTTCTATCCCTACCATGCCACCTAGCGCCTGAGGGGTCACCAGTCCTTACCATGCCACCCACATCTTTGACCAGTTTCAGGTTCTCACCTGGTTCCTACTCAGTCAACTCTTTCTCTGAAACCCCTTTCCCTTTGGTTTTCTTGCATTCTCCTGTTTTCCTAGCTCTCTGTCGCTTTCCTCGCAATCTCCCATGCAGTCTCCTCTGCACATGGTCATCTGTGCATGTGCTCACATGCTCTGCATTCTCTCTTCCTATGTTTTCTATATGCTATCACTCTCCTTGGGTGAATTCCTTGACTTCCTTGTCTTCAACCTCTCTAACCGTCTCCCTCTACTTCTTACCACAACTTGAATGTCAAATACACACATTCTACTACCTACCTGGCATTTCCACCTGGATTTCACACACGCACTTAGCTCTCAGTATGCTAAAAACCCATTTGAACATTTCTTCAAACTGCTCCTTCTGCCCCCAGGTTTCCAAATCCCAGTGAAAGCCATGACCATCTACCTGGTCTACCAAGCCAGAAATGTGGGGTCACCCATGACTGCTTCCTCTTATTGCTACCAAGTCTAGTATTGTTGTTTTATGCTTCCAGATTTTCTCCTAGCAATTTCTTTAGCTTACCTATAATGCCCTCTTTGCTGTCTCCTGCTTTTTATTCTTACCTGGACATGTGTTCCACTTTTAATACTCAACTCAAACTTACCTTCCTTTACACTTTCCTGACTCATCCCTCCTTTTTATCCACTCATACTCTGATCAGCATCTCTAACATCAGATTTGTTTACAAGTATCTGCTTCCTCATTCAGCTGGGAGCTTCTCAGGGCAGGGGTTGTATCTTCTGTCTCTGAAAGGTCTCCACGAGGAAAGAGCATGGAGGCACACAGGAGAAAGAAGGTATCTCTTTGGGTATACTTCTGCAAAGCACAAGGGCCTCGTTTCCAGAGCTGCTGCTCTGACCAGTCCAGCCCAGTCCCCTTCAGGAGCCTCTGCCATTCTTGCCCAGCAGAACAGCAATCTTGACATAGCCTTTCTTGGGCCTGAGGGCTCACCTGTCTTGTAAAGGAATATAAAGGAGACTGTTCCTCCTCCCTTTCTCCTCCTCTGAGTTCTTTAGCCTATGGGCAGCCCCCACCCCACTCTCTAGGCCCAGCAGAGGCTTATCCAGCACAGCTACAGCAGCATCAGGTGCTGCAAGCCCATCCTCCCTTACCCCAGCTGGAAGCTCTGTTGTGTTCCATGTTCTCTGGCTACCAACACACTTCAGGAGCCCCAGAGCTGCCATGGCCTCTGTCCATCGCACAGACCCTGAGTGGGATAATCACCATATCTGTGTACGTAACCTCACCACTCCTGCCTACGACAGGACGCTGCCTCCAGTGTACCAGGCCACCATGATGGCAAAGGTAGGGTTGGGTGACAGGTCCAGATTCCACAGCATGTAGAACTAGGGCCCTAGGCATGGAGGACAGTGACTAGCTCAATTTGAACCCATTAGGGTCCTGAGATTATTTTCAGATGGCGTCATCTCCTTCATGCTTCCAGATGCCCCGTCTTCACTGCTGAGTCAGAGGGACCTGGAGACCCAGGTCTCTGGGATGAGAACAGAGATGACGCTCCCAAGCCATGCTGCCGTGGCCCCTGCAGAGGAGCCTGTCTGGGGTTCCACGTGCACTGTCGCGAAGCCTAAGGCAGCACTTCAGTCTGAGCCAGCTGCCTAGGGTGAGAGCTACATTGTGAGTTTTCTTTGTTTTCATTACAATTTCCTCTCCCACTGCTTCTTTTTAGCCGGCCCTTTCCTCCCCGGGGTGCTGGGGATTGAATGAAACACCACCCCCGGCTCCAATAAGTGTATTTCAATTACATCTGTCACTGTATAACGATATAATGATATATCATGTGATATTAAATCCATGGTAATCATATCAGGGATTTTTTTTAATCGTGCACTAATCGCATTATTACATCTCTATAATTAACAACAGGAGGTATGGAAATTCAGTTAAGGCAGTAGGCTCAATGTACTCCCCCACCCCACCCCCACTGCAGCTCCCCCAGATTAGGACCCGATTAGGAGATGGGAACTGCAAGGCACAGTGGGCTGGGCCAAAGCCTCTGCCTCCCAGTGCCTTGGCCAAGGGCAGAGCTGTCAGCGTCCAGGGCTGGCAGAGGTAGCTGAGACTGAGACGAGGGTGCTTGTCTATCTGCGGCTGCTCAGGAAAGAGCCTGGAGCGGAAGCTGCACAGGAGGGCCAACTACAAGTAGGGCTTAGCTGGGCCTTCCAGACCCCCTGTCACTGCACTACCACATCATCTCCACGGGGAGACGTGGGACCTTTCTTCAAACCAGCAAGTTTCTCCAAGGTGCTTGCAAGGCACAGGCCAAGTTCCTACCAGGGCCTTCTGCACCAGGATCCCTCCTCCGACTCCTGCACATATTCTCTTCCCTCTGACCCGGCCCTTTGACAGCTCTTAACATCACCGGGTTTGGCAGCTGTGATGTCTGCCTCTCGGTCCTATCAGCCCTGGCGAAAGCTGAATAAACCCAACTCTTCCTGGGGCCATTCCTCCCATTTTCTCTCTGAAGTCTGGCCCTTAGTATGTAATAACAAGTGAGTTTTTGATAACCACTGGGGTTGTTCCCCTGTACTCCCCCAAAAGCCCAAGTTCTATGTCCTCCCACCCAAGCCTAAATGGAAAGAGGAGGGGCTATAGACTGCCATGTGAACCATGTCAAATGACCCTGTCTCTCCCACCCCTCTTCCTGATACTGAGCTGTTAGGGCTAATCCCCTCAGGGATGTCAGAACCAGTGTGCAAGGCAGAATTCTGTGTTTCAAGTCCAAAGCTTTGAACCTGGCATGTAACTAGTCCTCAGTGAGGGGCAGGCATTTTGCTAAGTTTGACTCTCAGAAGTTGGACAGGCCTGGAGATAAAAGAGAAAAATCATGTCCTTTTTCCTAATAAAAAGGAGACACTAATAGCAGTCAGCACTTAGGCAAAGCACTTTAAGTTTCTAAAGTGCTTTCCAAATTAAAATATAATCCTTTATTGAGCACGTGACACAACCACCACCACACACCCCTCATACACGAAGGTATGTGTGTGCTGGCACATAGCACGCACACCTCTACTCTCTGTCTCCCTGGGAAAAGGAGAGGGGTATTTAAAAGATGCATCTACACCTCCTCTGTCTCCACTTGATTGCTCTTGTAACACATGTACTGAACAGCTCCCATATGCTAAGCCCTGTGGTGGGTGCTCGGGACAACAGATCAAGTAGACTGAGCCACTGCCCTCGTGGGGCTCCCAAGTTAGAGGAGAGATATATAAACATACTTGCAAGATAATGAGCAAGAGCCGAGGGAGAAAGCCTAGCCATGTCTGGAGGGAAATCACTGAGAAAGATCAAGCTGGACCTCAGTGAGACATACTTAGTGGGATGTCTAGCAAAGGTGGAGGTGAAGGCCAGGAGCTTAGTTCAGGGGTCTGAGTGGAGACAAGAGAGTCCTATGAAAGCAGATGAGTGGCTCATGAAATGGGAGTAGATATCTCACCCAGGAAGAAAGTAAAAGCCTTTAGAGTCAGATAAAGCCTTTCTCTGATATTTGGAAAAATGGAAGGCTGAGATATGAGAAGGTTGAATACTAGAGCTTCAGATCTAAGGCCTAAAGAATCTTCTCTTTGGGGCATACCCAGCATTCTGGCCACTGTATCTTCCTTTGGCAAATCAGATTCACTCTGCTCAGGTGGAGTCTAATGACAGCACATAGGCACTGGAATCCCACTGAATCAATTGCAACACTGAGAGCCCACTGTACGTAAGGCTATATGCATACATATAGCAACAGAGACACATTACTGTCCTCAGAGAACATACAGTCTATTGGAGAAAGCACATGCTAAATAAAGAGCAACATAAACCATCATTAGGTAATAGCCATAGGGCCAGCTCTGTGGTGCAGCAGTAATGTGCTGCTCAAGAGAAGTCAGATCACCCCTGGTGACTACGGTTCAAATCCCTGGGCTGGTCAGTCTGAAACCAGCCAGTTGTGTGCACGAGAAGTTAAGGTCTGACGATCTGAAGGACTGGAAGAAGATCACTAAATGACCCTTTGAGGGTATTCAAATCTGTTTTTTCACATGTGTGTGCATGCACTCTATCATGAATAAAGAAAAGAAAGTTAATGCTATGATACAGACTCAACAAAGAAATGCGCTGTTATGATAGGATGGAAGAGGGGGAGCATGACCTAGCTGAGAAATGCTTCCCTGAGGACAGGCAAGCAAGAACTGACTGGGCGGGGACGTGCCCAGGCCTTTAGGCAAACTGTGCCACAACAAGTCGAAGCACAGAAAGCAAGCACAGGATGTAGCCCACGCAGGGTCTCCGAAGACACAGTGAAGATTCTGCACCACTTCCTAAGTGATCCAAGGGCCTCTTGCAACCGTCCTATGCAACCTTGATGTGTTCTACCAATGTTAAACGTTAGTTCCTTACACTCTACCCCTCCCTATGCCTAAGATAGCCAGGCCTGGGAAAAACAAAGCAAGACAGCAAGACCAGTTTCCACTTACTAATAGAAAGAGAGGAAGAAACAGCTTGAACCTCCATTCACTGAGCACTCACACGTCACTGAAGGCTTGCCAGACCCTAGCGACTGAAACGGAATCACATGCAGAGCCTGCCCTCAGAATTCACAGTCTTTGGGGGGAAAGAGACACAGAAGACAGTAACTTCAAAAGGGAGTAGAGAGAACCATGGTCAGGATACAAAAGAGGAAAGTGCTCAAGTCTGGAGGCCTCTGGAGCCCAGAGTGGGGTGTGCTGCTTCTTGGTCCTTGCCTCCCCACACAAGCAGCAGTTGATTGGCTGGGACAGTACATCCCACACAGACTGCAAGTGGGGCAGGGGCAGGGGTGCAAGGAGGACACCAAGCAAGGCTACTGGGAAGGGGCTGCACGTTAAACAGCACCGACCCGAAGCTAGAACTTCTAGTTAGAAAGATGAAGGTTGAAGGGATGTGACCAAAGCCCCAGAGGAGAGGTGAGGAGGGTGAAGTCCACTCTTCACTCCCAGGATGACTGGAAGGGGGTACGTTCAGAACAAGCAAGGGAAATCACCAGACCTGCTCCCTTAAACTGAGTGCTGCTCTCTCAGCAGAGCAGTAGGAAAGGACAGGAAAGGGCAATTCTGCTCCTCAGGCCTCAGTTTCCTCACTGAAAAGTGAGGACCTTAATCATAGAATTTCTTAGGTTCATTCTTGATCTGTAATTTGCCAGATCTGAGGTGCTTCAACATCCACATGAATCAAGTTTATTTCTGCCTCATATCTTCACTTATGCTATCTCCCGGCCCAAAACACTCACCTTCTCCAAATGCTACCTGTCTGTGAGGAAACTACCTTCAGGAAGCCCTTCCTGACATCTCTTTCTCTCCCCTAACTGCACTCTGCTTCCTCACGTATTTATGTGGTCTGGTACTCTTACTAGGTTGGTCTAGGGATGGTCTTACCACTCCCCGATGCCTGACATCCACTGCAGGGTGGAAGGGAAGCTCTACCCTCACAGGTCTTAGAAGCAGGCAGATGCTGATCCAGCCTGAAGTCTGGGTCTCCATTCCCTCTGCCCACAGTCCTCCGAGAACTCGACGGGCCTCCACTTGAAAAGGGTGCTAAAAGCAATGATGTCTCCAAGTGCGATGGGAGATATTTGTGTCTGCTTTACCCTTGGCTTTTTGCTCCGGTTCAGGTAGGAGCGGGGTGGGCCGGCTGGCAGATCTGAGAGCGCGGCACGCCCCAGCGGGCAGGGCGCACAGCGCGGAGGAAGGCGCGAGTCAGTCTGGAGTGCTCCCCATTTATCAAGCTCACGCAGGCCGCCAGCCGAGCGAGTCTTTCTATCATTACACCTCTCAAAATCCGATTCATACCACTAATCCTGCCTTCATTCTCCCAGATTAATAACATCTCTTTCAACCTTCACAGTGTGATAAATAGACAAAGAGAGAACAAAAGGAGAGACAGAAGAGAGAGAGAAAGAGCTGGAGCAAGTCCCCATAATAGAGAGAGCCGAGAAAGAGGAGAGGGAAAAAAGAAGAGCGAGCGAGAGCAGGCAGCGGCCAGAGACTGCAGCTACCTTAGAGAGCCGCACGGAGGAGAGCTGGCGGCTGCGCCCCGCTATGTGCTCCGCTCTGTCCCCAAAGAGAAAGAAAGGCTCGTTAACAGCTCCTTCCTGCCTGCACTTTTGTTCAAATTCTTTTCTTCCCTTCCAATCCCGCTTTAGGTCAAATTCCAGTGGAAATGAGTCTCCTGCCTTCCTGGTCCCCCAGCCCCCCCCCCACCCCACCCCCACCCAGGCCCAGGGAACCACCCTCGATGCCTTGGCACAAGGCGAGGTCTGGGCAGGAGACAGCTGGGTCTGAGTGGAGCAAGGGTGGCGTGAGCTTGCCCAGATCTTCACTGGACCTGCTTCCCTAACCTGAACCTGCTCCCAGCACAGCAGAAGGAGCAGAGGAGAGGGCGGGCTGTGGCTCCATTCCTGGGGCTCTCTCCTGCACATCCTTCCTAAGGCTCTGGACAGTCTACTCCCAGGTCCCTTACCTCCAGTGGCCTAGCCAGCTGGGAAAAATAGGCACCTTTCAGGCTTGCTAACTAACACAGAGGAGTGGTCTATACCTCCAAATTATGAAACAGAAGTATGATGGGGACAATCAACCCCACTGGGCCCCTGACCTGCCCTAGCACAACAGGTCTCTGACACTTCTTGTTCTCTGTCCGGATGCTCACCCTGCTTCTCTCCACGGTGTATTCCCCATCCTTCTCTCAGACCCAGCTGAAGGGCCCCCCTCTTCTGGATACCCACTTGACCTCTCCCAGAACTCAGTCACTCTCCCTCTGGGCTCTGGAAGATCACCCCACTTACAATACCCTGGAATGACTATGGGTTTCCCTCACTCTACTGGGAATCTGTCTTCTGAGTTCTCTGTTCTCGGAGGCAACTTGCCCATGGCATTTATACTCTTCTTAGACTTTGCCCAAACTAGTCCTGGTCGAACACATTTGGCCTTCCCTCTGGACTGCTGCCAGCCAACTGGCTGAGGTAACAGTGGAAGCACGCCACACCAGGAATCTTGGGTGGCCCGGCACTTCCTCTGCCTTCACAACCCATCAGAGTGGGGAGGACCCCCATCAATCTCTCTGGACCGCTCCATCCCTCGGCATACCCATGGTGGGTTGGGAGAAAGGAAGCCCTGCCCTGTCCAATCCAGCCTAGTGGGAGGAACCTTCTAGGAAAGTCAAGGATAGAGACTGCTGGTAGATAGGAAAGAACTGGTAGTCTATTGTCTCAGCAGAAAGCTGGTAGCCTATTGTCTATTTAGAGGTAGGTCCCATCTAGGGAGTATCCTGCAGACATGTCCCAGATTCCTTCCCCAAAAAAGCCTTCTACTTTACCCGCTATCCCCAAACACAACCCTCCTTCTGGGTCCAAATGACTGCTCTCTACTCCCACTATTCATTCTTTGGGACCTCATCACTTCCAGCCCCAACTCTCAATTTGTCCAGTTATATCTTCAGTTGAGGAAAATAACTTGAAAGCTCAGAGAAAGGGAGGCTTCACAGGGCCGAGTAAGAAAGCAACAGAAACAAGATGCTGGAATGGGTAGGGTGCAGCCCTTGGGATCCTTTTCATAAAAAAATCCAGAAGTGCTATTCAGCTGCCCTCAGCACCCATATCAGAAGGACTCTCCACACTTTCTTCTATTCCACCAGGTCTCCAAGGTCAGACACCTGAAAGGGGAGGGCAGAAGAAAGACAGGGACTGATGTTTGTCCATAGGCCCAAAGGACCCAAGGAGATAGGGGACAAGAAAGGAAGGGCAGAAGGAGGGTTATACAGTCTCAGCCAAGGGGAACAGTCCTCCCCGTAACCAGCCTAGCCTCCAGTGCGCCATCTGCAGAGCAGGACAGGTCCAACTGGTCACACAGGCTCATACTGCTTCTAAAAGCCAGGTCATGACAGAGTTCTAGAGGTATGGGTCGCAGGCCCTCCCTCCCCTAGTCTGTGAAGCTGGCAGATCAGATAGCCTCAGCCATAGGCAACACTGTAGTCCTCTGCATGCAGGCAGGAAGTAGGCCCAGACATCCCATCCTTGTTCAAAATAACTGCCACTCTAAGTAACCAGGTGACTTCCTGGATAGCCAGCCCAGGGCCTCAGAAAGATGCTCCAGTCCTTGCAGCTGCACCCCTGAAAGGGAAGGCCCAGGCTTTCAGAAAAGTCATGAGGGCCCTCCATCCTCTGCTTCTACTCCCAATCCGTACCCAACACACTCTCGCCTCCCTAAGCTGTGCTTCCTCCAACTTCTCCAGCCCTCTCTGAGCCCTTCCTCCCAGGACAAGCTAAGCCAGGACCAGGTCATCTAAGTCTGAGGTATGAACCTTACCTCCTCCGGAGGCTTTGCCTTCAGTTGAGAGACAACACTAAACCCCAGTAAGAGACCTCTCTGGGGATCGGGTGGAAAAAGTCAATCTGATACGAAAAGGCCTCTGGGCAGATCAAGAAGCCAGATCCATTTGAGTGGTACTTTTCCCTCTCTCCTCAAGTACCTGGTTCTAGAGCTCACTCCTCCAGGCAGCCAGTGGCATAGAGCAGGGAAGAAGAAGTTGGGTCCTAATGTGTAAAAAGCTCCAGCAAAGCAAAATCATTTACTCTTCGGTGCGACTGCTCAGCAGAGCTAATAAATCTTGCATGAGCAGGGCCGATTCTAATTTCCTAATATGAAAAGGCATTTGGATGGAGAGAGAGGGGGAGATAAAAGTGATTGAATCTCCAATAGTCCAGGTTACTGACAAGAAACATCCTGCTCAGCCCTGAGAGAAGGATGGCAGCACCCGCCCGCCTGCACACACCCATCCGTTCTGCCCCCTCTTGGCGCGATACATCTCAGTCTCTTCTATTGACAGGACGTGGCTTTAAACACAGTTACACAAGTTATCATTTCTGCCTTCTGATCAATCTGAATTTTCAGGACAATTACCCTCTTAATCAATGATTGCTATCAGCAGCCCCGCGCCTGGACGGATTTCTCAGCAAGGTAATCATGCCGCCGGGCTGGACGGCGCGTGCATAGGCAATGAAGCTCCGGGTGGGGTCTCCTCCCTCCTTCCTGAGCCCCCATATCCCAGCGCCACTGCCAGCGTCGAGGACAAGGACGGCAAAGTGTGAAGGCCACTTCAAGGAGTGGTGGAAGTAGAAGGAAGGAGGGGGACCCCAGCCACCCAATCAGCCTTCCAAACCACCTGATTATGGAACAAACCTATTAAACACCTAGATTTACTGCCCACCACCCCGATGCATCTCCACATGCCCTCCTACCATCATTCCTGCCTCCTAATTAGCCTAATAAAGTCCAGTTCTAATTATGGGCTCAAACTATTAGGGTGAGTACAAAGAAAAGAGAAATATTAGTTTTACTAATCTCTCAGCAGCTATTGCTTCTAGAAATTCCTTTGCTTCAAAGGACCTGGTTTGTGTGGGCTACTGACTGAAATGGCAGGGACAGCTTCCTCCCCTGCTCTGATGTCCAAGCATCTGGAGCTACCACAAAGCCAGCCTGGCCTTAAGGAGGTCATGCGGCCCATCACTCCCTCTCTTGCCAGAGTCCTCCCACTGACCCACCCCTCTTGAGAGAAGAGGGAAGGAGAGGGAATAGCGGGGTCAGTTAGCTAGAGGCCATATCAGCTACCCTTTGGGGGCAACTCATACAAGTTTCTCAGGTCACCTGTTGTTGGGCAAAGTCTTAAAGTAGAGAGGCCAACAGTGAAATGAAAAGAGGAATAAATGTACGCTCCAGCATAGGCAGCAGATATGGGTCTACAGTTACACTCACAGCAGAGTGGGCATGGAATTAAAACAGGTGCCAAAACGCTGCCATTACAACTCAATAGATACGAGAATTAGGAAGCATATGTGTTCTTATTCACTGACATTTACGGAATGCCACCTGTGGGTTAGGTGGTAGGGATATTGCAACAAACAACACAGAAGTGACCACTATTCCCATGAAGCTCACAATCTACTAGGAAAGAGACAAGTGTTAAAAAAAAAAAAAAGCAAAAACAACAATGTAAACTCGCATATGAATGTTCACAGCAGCTTTATTCATAACAGCCAAGAAATGAAAACAAGTAAATGTCTATCAGCTGGTAAGTGAATGAATAAAATGGAGTATTATTCAGTGATAAACAGAAATGAAGTCCTGGGCCGGCTTCACAGTACTGTGGTTAAGAACTGTGCAGAGGGGGGACCAGCAGTTGGCATGATGGCTATGTCGCTGAACTCCCATGTAGTAGACCACGGTTCGAGTCCTGGACCCAGTGGCTTAAACTTACGCTGGGCGCGTGTGCATGTGTGTCCAAGATCCCGAGAGGAGAATGGAGGAGAAGGGATTGCGGCGTGGCCATCCTCCCTGGGGGGTGATTTCTCGCTTTCTGTCTTTCTGGAGAGCACACGCACCCTATAGCAAAAAACCTCTAAAAAAAGAACTGTGCAGAGGGAGTCAGATCCCATATGACCCACTGCAGTTTGAATCCTGGCCCTGATGGTTTGAAAAAAATACACTTGGGCATATGCTTATATGCCTAGGATCCTAATGGGATAGAAAAAGGGATTGCAGTATGACCAGAGCCCACTGAGGGTGCTTTATGTCTCTCTCACGTACGCACAAACATTCTCTAGCACTGAAAAGGAAAAATGAAGTACTGATTCATGTTACAGCATAGATCAATCTTGAAAATGATGTTCAGTAAAAAAAGCCAATCTCAGGACTAGCAGTTGGCATAATGGCTATGTTGCTGGACTCCCATGTAGTCGACTGTGGTTCGGGTCCCAGACCCAGTGGCTTAAACTCGTGCTGGGCGCGTGTGTGATCAAGATCCCAAGAGGAGAATGGAGGAGAAGGGATTGCAGCATGGCCATCCCCCTTGGGGGGTGATTTTTCGCTGTCTGTTTCTCTCTGTCTTTCTGGTGAGCCCACGTACCCTATAGCAAAAGCCTCTCAAAAAAAAAAAAAAGCCAGTCTCAAAAGACTACATATACAAAATTCCCAGAATTATCAGAATAGGCATATGTGCTGAGATAGAAAGTAGATTAGTGGTTGTTTAGGGCTGGATGTTTGGGGGAAAGAAAATGGGAAGTGACCACTAGAGGAGTTTTTAGTGAAGAGACAAAAATGTTCTAAACTCAGATGGTCAAATGCACATCTCTGTAAATACACCGGAAAACAATCAGCTGCATACTTTAAATGGGTGATTGTACAGCATGCAAATGATATCTCAATAAAGTGGTTTTTTAAAAAGTATACTGTGATCAAAGAAATGTAAAGAGCCCACAGCAGGCTTGCCAACAGTGAACAGTTAGAGAAAACTCGAGCACAGCAGTAGCACTCCAAAGCACATAATACGATACCGGTGCATGAAACAGGAGGAGGTTCCACTAGAATCCGGAAAAGTCTTCACAGAGACAGAGAGGAGTTTGGTCTTGATGGATAAGCAGGAGTTCACCAGGCAGGACTGCAGCAAAGGGGGTAGCAAAGGGCTCTTCTGGCAAATGGAACGAATGTGAACAAGGCTTGGAGGTGTACCATACAGGCTACCTTGTCATGGCTGGAAAGGTACTTTGGGGGTCTCAAAGGTCAGGCCAGAGAGCTTATACTTCATTCAGCAGACATCAAGATTTTTCAAGTACAGAAGATCAATATGGGATGGCGTGGGGTTTGATGATTTGGGCGTGGGAAGCAATGTGCCACAGTTGAAAGGACATGGTTTTTGGAGTTACAATATCCAAGGTTTAAATCTTAAGTTCTTCTCCCAATAAACTCTATGACCAGTGAGGGCTAGGATTCTATTTTGCCCTGTTTTATCCTCAGTGCTTGGCTGAACGCCTGAGCCAATAGGTGCTCAATGGCCACTTACCGAATGAAGACGAGTGAACGAATGACTGTTAAATTCAATCCTGTCTGTTGTCATCTGCTGAACACCTAACATGAACCTTGGCACACTGGTTGCATAGTGTACATTCTTTAAGAGTAAGATCCCTGCCTGATCTCTTCTTTCTGGCCTCAGTACTTTCCACGAGTTCTGTTTGGCACAGGGCAGGTGCTCGATCTGTATGAATTCCCCTCCCTCTCTTGGTCTAGGAGATTTCCCTGAGATCTAGCAAATTCTTGAAGAGTTCATTGCTACGGCTGGCAAGAAAACGGAATCTAAAGTCTTAGGCAGAACAATGGGAGCAGGTGGCAGTGCCCACAGTAGTTGCCCCAAAGCAAGCCACAGTGCTGAGAGGCCAGGAGGCAATTTGAGTCACCAAAGCTGGTAAAGAACTGAGCGAGAGTAAGACCACTTCCACGGCCTGTTCTCAGAATCCTTAGAGGCTAGAATAGGTAAGGTGGAAACATAAGCTGCAGGACTTGCAGGTGGATGGGGAGGGAAAGCATGTTTTTGTCCTGATCCCAGAGATCTGTTATTTCCGTATCTCCCCTCTGGTCAGGAGAGCCCTTCTAACCACAGTATGAAGGGGCTCCTCAGTCTCCCAGCCCCCAATTCCTATAGGACCTCCCCCTCCTCCTCTCTTCCCTCCCTTTCCTTCCTGCAGAGCTTCCCTGGAGCCATAAAAATAAAATAAAACACAAACACCCACAGTCCAGGAGGAGGGCGTCAGACAGATAATGGGCATTTTATATCTTTTTATGACACTCCCCATAGGCAGCTCGGCAATCACAGCGCAATAAAGGCAGGCATGCAGCTTGCATAGTTAAACAACTGCCGGGTAATTAGGCACAGCAAACACACCACTGGGGAGGCCGTAGGCCTGCCCTGGGATCTGCCTGCAGCCTGCCTGCTTGCTTGCAGCCAAGTAGGTGTCAAGCCCAGGCCTAGCACCACAGGACCTGGACGTAGTGTTGGAGACATCATTGGCAGCTGCTGTACACTAACTTGGGCTCATGCCGATGCACACTCACAAGCACACCTGACCACACCCACCCACGAGCACTTACAGAGCAGCCAACATAGACTTCATCTCCCCGGGAGGGCCACTCCTCTTTTCCCAACAGGGCAATCAGGGTCTTACAAGGGCCCTTCTTTACGGGCTTTGAAGAAGTCACAGCAGGCACTAGTGGGGCTTGCTCAAGAGAGCAGCTTGAAGCTTACCAAGGGGCACAGACAAAGGCACACGAGCTCATAGACATGCTTATATGGACCCTCTGACACTTGTAAATTTTGACTCAGCACAGAACTGAATTAGAAATAAATTTTTAAAACACCCATATACATGTACCTATCACTGTACTTACCATTTTTATTGTATGCATTGATCCCTTTCTGCTTACTGATCCACCCATCCTTCCCAGACCAAGAGCTCTGTATGGATGGAGACCAGGAGAAGCAAGCCAAGTCAGCTCACACGGAAACCACGGGCTGAGCTAGCACAGTCCCTTATGAATGCGAATACACATCTAGCTACTTTTCCTGGCCTCTACCTGGCTACTGCTCCACATTGGCCAAGACAACGAACAAAGAGGATCAAAGGCCACAGGAAGAGCCCAAGTGGCCCCTGCCTTTAAGGGCATTTAGATGCCCCCATCTTCCTTCTCTACCCCTAAAAAGCAAGGAGACAACAACTTTCTCTTTACCCCATATTCTAAAGGTGAAGCTCAAAGTCAAATGGCATTAAGCTCCAGTCCAAGCTACCCCAAATGGTGACAGGTGCCAGCTATCTAAACTCCTCCACAATACCTGGGTCCCAAGCTCTCTTGACTTGATGCTGGCAATGCCCTGCCTCCTATGGACGTCAACTTTCCCAAATGGGATGGTGGAGCTATCACCCCCCCAGGGGGCCTGACCATGCCACAGTCCCTTCTCCATTCTCTTCTCAGGATCTTGGACATGGATGCACATGGATCCATGTCACCAGGTCCAGGACTTGAATCGGGTCGATTACGTGGGAGTCCAGCAACGTAATCATTGTACCATCTGCTGGTCTCGAGACACCCTCTTACTTGTTAGATAAGGAAACTAAGGCTTCAGAAAGGGCAAGTGACCCAGCAACAGAGCCCATGTCCTTAATTCTAGCTTTGGCATCAGGCCAGGTTCTTCACATTGCACCATGCTGTCCTTTAGAGACAAGGGCCTCATCTGCCCATGTCCAGTACCTGAAGTCAGATCACAAATCCTCTTCTGCCACCTGCACGCAGATTCCCATTAGTGGGCAAATACCCACACCAGAATGTACAGACATCCTCAGACCTGCACAAATCTCCCCACATGAGGAGAGACACTTATTTCCTCTTTCTTTATATGTGCTCAGCAGAGAGAGAGAGAGAGAGAGAACCTGCAGTAGGGCATGGTCACCTACAATCCCTTCTCCTCCACCCTCCCTCCCATCTGGATCTTGGGCTTGCACATATACACTGGCCGGGATTCATACCATGGTTTACAATGTGGGATCTGGCTTGCTTAACCCTGAGCTACAGCCTGAGACACATTGCTTTAAACACATGCACACATGCATGTACACATGGATGCACACACTAAACAGTGTCATTCTCACAAGATCTGGACGAGGCCAATTCTCATCCTTCCCCAGTCACTGCCTTTCACTGACCATACGACTACTAATGTCTGCTGTATGTTTGCCTGAGCCTCCAGTTCAAACCAGGCCAGAAAGAAGATCTTTTAGGTGCTATCTGCTCTGGGACAAGTGATAAGAGGAAACCTATGGAGAGAAAAAACTTGGATTTACCTCCTCCCGGACATGTGGCCTTGGGCAGGCTTCCTTCTGAGTCTCTGTTTCTGCACCCATAATATTAGGTATAACAGCCTCTTTCTTGCTGAGTAGCTTTGAGGACTAAATGTGACAATGTGTGCAATGCACCTAGCAGAGATGGAGCCGCCACCACCTGGGGTTCAATGTATAGGTGTTGTTACTATTTGGTACTGACAACACAGCCTGCCGTGGCAGAGTGGCCTGCAGGAATAAGTGGAGAACAGACAGGGCTGTGCCTCCCTTCTTCCAGGAAGTCTCCCTGTATTTTCTTATACTGTTCTGCAACTCTTCCCAGGTTCTAGGGTACAGAGCAGCAAGAATGAAATAAAAAGAAAAGAAGAAAATTTAAAAAACAAAACAAAAAACCTGGGGGGAAGGCAGAGTAAGTAAATGTTTCCCTGCTCTCTCAGATTTAAGAGAGCATTGCTGCATCTGTCTCTCCCTAGCTGCCATGCCTCACCTCTCTCCCAAACTGTCCTCAGTGCTTCTGTTGTGTTTATGTCTCTGCTAGCTCACTGAGGTCCTCTCTGCCTAGCTCCTTGGATTGAGAGAAGCAGCAGATCTAGTCCATATCCTCAAGGGGCTCATAGTCCCTCACAGGCACCGAGCAGGCCATACAGAATAACCAAAAGGCATGGACTCCGGGTTGTACTCAGCCTAGAGGGCTACTAGGTTTGGGGCTCTATAGTCAGAATGCCTAGGTTTAAATCCAGGCCCCAAACAGAACTAGGAGAGCCCCCAGTTTCCCATGCTCCAGAATGAGGCCAGAATTCACTTCCTCAAGGACACATGACAAAGGACAAAGGAGGCATATGATGGGACCACGACTGTGAGACTGTTCACTTGATGGGACAGACTCTGAGCAGCAGCCAGCTAGCAGCAGACAGAACCTGGAGCATGCCTGGTTGCAAAGACCTGCCACAGAGAGCACTGCAAGAACTCCGGGGCAGAGTCAATTTGCAGCAGCTGCAGGGAACCTTAGAGGAAGAGAGAATCCCAACAGCCTTGAGCTGACTGCCCCAACTGCTTCTTTCCCTGCATGGCCACACCCACCAGGAATGCAACCTATGGGAGGCTAGCTTGCTGGCTGAGGCTTGCAGAGCTGCCCATCCCCACACAGAGTACCAGCACTCTACTAGCAGCTTTACAAACATGATCTAATTGATTCCTTACATTATCATTTTCCACATGTTGCTTAATAATACTGAGGTCTTGGGGCCAGCTGGTGGTGTGGTGGCTGGGGCAGCGGGATCCCACAAGGCCAACTGCACAGTTTGAGGTTCCAGACTAGGCAGCTTGGGAAATACACTGCACACATGTGCATGTGTGCCTAAAATCCTGAGAGAAGAATGGAGGAGAAGGGACTGCACTGTGGCCATCGCCCCTGCGGGGTGATTTCTTACTTTCTTACTTTCTCTCTCTCTGTCTCTCTCTGGGAGCACCATGTAGAAAAAAAAAGATACAGAGTTCTCCTGCCTAGAGGTCTCGAGCTGTCCATAGTCAATATGCTACCAGACCAGGAGTCTTTTACCTCCCTGCTATCCCTGGTCCTTGCATGGACCTAAACATGGCAGTTTTCTGGAGCTACTATACCACTCTTAGCAGCTTAGGCTGGCTCTGCTCTAGACATGGAGCAGAGGTTCATTACTGTGCTCACTGGCTCTCCTCTCACTCTGCTTTTACCTGCGAAAAGGCATAAGGTGGCTGCTCTACATCAGAAGCTTAAAACACCTGAAAACTCCCGTTGGTAGTTCCCTGGTCCAGCGAGCTGTTTCCCACTTCAGCCTGTGTTCACACTACTCCCTCCACCTGGATGCCCTTTCCACCCTGTCTCCTGCAAACTTACTCATCTTGCAAGACTCAAAAGTGTCTCCTCACTGAACTTCATACTTCTTGACTTTCTCTCATACCTGAAATAAAAATGATTCCTCCTTCCTTTGTACTGGAGATAACAGAGCAAGCTATTAAAAGCATGGACATTGGAGTCTCCTGCCTAGACTCAAATAATCACCCATCACTTACTGGTGGACCTTGTGGAAGGTATGTTAATGTCTGTGCTTCAGTTTCCTCATCTGTATGATGGCTAATAATGTCTCACAGAGTTGTCTGATGATTGTGCTAATCCATATACAGCATTTAGAGTGGTGCCTGTTTGTTATCAGTATTAATTATATCTGCTTTACAAATGAGGAGACCAATGTTCAGAGAAGGTAAGCAACTTGCCCAAGGTCACACAGGCAGGTGAGAGAGCCAGAAACTGACCTAAGGTAAATGTGATTCCATACTCCACTGGACAGTCAGGCAGTCTGATGGCAGCCGGAATCAAGGACATGAGATGATCGACTGTCCTGTGTCGCCTGAAGACTGAATGAAGTGTGAGCTGAGGGCAAGCTAGTCCAAAGACCACGTTCAACTTATCCTCCCCCATGCTCAAAAGAACTCTGCTGGGGGACCCTCTTTTTCCTGTTTCTGCCCACAAAGTCCTGTACATCTACCTGAGCTCCTGTCTTCTTGGCCCCCTTCTCCCTATAGCCTCGTCATCTCACTCCTAGCAGCCAGTACCAGGACAAGGGAAGGCCACCCACAGGTCAACTCTAAGAGTGGATATTCTTTTTTCTTGTTTTATAGAAGAGGACACTGAAGCTCAAAAAAGTTCAGTGACTGGGACCAGCAGTTAGCATAATGGCTATGTTGCTGGACTCCCATGTAGTCGACCACAGTTCGAATCCCGGACCTGGTGGCTTAAAACTCACGCCGGGTGCGTGTGCATGCGTGCCCAAGATCCCAAGAGGAGAGTGGAGAAGAAGGGACTGCGGCGTGGCCATCCCCGCTGGGGGGTGATTTCTCGTTTTCTGTCTCTCTGTCTCTGTCTGTCTGGCAAGTGCATGCACCCTATGGCAAAAACCTCTCAAAAAAAAAAAAAAAAAAAAAAAGTTCAGTGACTCTCCTAAAAGCCCAGAGTTAGTAAGTATAGAGCCCAGATTCTAAATCGAGATTACTAGACTCCAGAGCCTATGGTCTGTGTGTCAGATACTAGTCTTTTTTATAGCTTCAGGAAGGCATTTGCTCCAGATTACTTGGTTGGTAGTGATGTTAGAAATCAGAGCCAGACTCCCTGGTGCCAAACTTTCTCTTGCACCAGTGGTCTAGCCTGTGAGCCACAGTCACCAGGGCCCAGTGTATAAACCTGAAGACTGCATGAAGGATTAGTGGCACATACAGCCATACTATTTTCCAGGTCTATGCAGGTAGTATTGTAATTAATAAAATACAAAACCAACCAATTTCACTGTCTTTTTTCTTTTAAAATGTACTTTTTCACTATATACCCAAAATACAGGTTCCACCAAGTCCTGAAAAGGGAAGGCGAGGTCTATGAAGTTTTCTGACATCACTAAGCGCTCCTTACACTCTGCCTGCTTGCCTCTATAAAAGTTCTCCAAAACTACACTTAGGTCATTTCCCAAGGTACTTTCCTGGTCTGTGGTTACAAATGCACAACAGAGAAGTGTCTTTTGGGTGGAGTAACTGTCCAAGGGTCAACAGCACAATTCCTTCCAGGACCAGAGCCCCAGGAATGCTAAGAAGCAGTGCAGTCTCCAGCAATGAGTACTCCAGTTCTGGGCTATGGAAGGAAGGAGTCAGGATGGTAAGTTTCTCCCTTTAGTGCCCTAACCTCCAATTCTTTCTTTCCCTGTTTACCTACCTAAGATACATGCTCTAGGAAAAAGAGCACACCAACCTGGGTTCAAGTCCTAGCTTCACCCCTCTCTGCCATGTGCTCTTGGGCAAGTAACTCAACTTTTATAAGGATATGTCTGGGAAGTCTGGAAGAGGAAAAGGCATCCGGACCCTGGAGCTCATTATATTCAGTGTGGATTCAACTAATACCTGTTTATGCCAAGCATGTGCCAGGTCCAGTGCCAGGCACTGGAAATGCAGAGATGGGTGGTACAGACACCTCAAGGAGTGCTCAGTATAGTAGGAAACACAAACATATAAGCAGATAATTGCAAGAGCACATGATAGGCTTAAGACAAAGTTCTGAAGCCTTACAAAAGAAGTGAGTGGCTATTCCTACCGGAAGTAGGGGAATGTCAGAGGAGGCTTTACACAAAAGGGTTTTGAAGGATGAACAGAAGTTTTTCCAGTACACTGAAAGGAGAAAGGCAATATAAACAAAAGGAAAAGCATAACCAAAGGGAAGAGAAACAGTCACACATATTTAAGAAGCCAGTAAGAAGTCTGATATGGCTGGAATGTGAGAGAAGGACAGAAGATCTAGAGTTAGGGGGATGCTACATTGAGCCAGACCATCTAAGGCCTTGGTATCTTGCTCAAGAGAAAGGATGGGAACAGCCTTCAATACCTACCCTCTTGGCTCGGGTGGTCTTCCTGTCAAACATACACCCTGCTATTGCACCCTTTCCCATGCCTTTGATTTAAGAGTTCCTCTCCTGGCCCTGACAGTAAGGCATTTCTGTCCCACAGATTATAACTCACTCTGGGCTATTATTCAGCTCCCCAGCCCTGGCCCTGCTGCAGTTAGTCCAAACATAATATCCTTCATGCATATATTATCTGTCTCCCTATTATCTGGAATCATTTCGGAATTAAATTTCAGTCCTGCAATATTGGCTTCAGGAGCGGCGCGCTTTATGGGCTAGTCAAAGGTTAGAATACCAATCAAAATAACAGTGCCGATGCAGCGAGACATTTTAATATTCCAAAACCCGGTAATTGTAAAAGGACATAATATTTTTTCCCTGATTACCCCAAAGGCAACACATGTTAACAAGGCGAGGGAAGGAGTGAAAGAAATTTCAGAGTTCAGACAGCTGTAAGACATATTTAAAGGAAAAGCCCAGGCTGGGCACTACACCATGGGGGCAGGGAGATGAAAAGAAAGGAGACATCCCATCTGGTTCTAGCAGCCCCTGACTACAAACATAGCACTTTCTTTCCTCTACCTCTGAACTACACCCCAAGAGCTTATCCTCAAGGGTAAATGTTACAGAGGGTAGGGGAAAGGGGGAAAAACTTAGGCTCTGGAGTCTGGAAGCCCAAGTTGTAGTTTCAGCTTACAATTCAATAGCCTTTGGCCCCTACGACCTCACCTTCCAAGGTTCTCAGTAGCAAGGTACTGGGCTGCCCATGCATGTACCCTTTCCTTATCCCATGCCTATGCCTGTGTCTCCGCCTCTTCCTCACTTGTACCTAATGCTCTGTGTCCTGTTCTCTGTGATTCTTATCAAAGCCAGAGAGAGGCCCTGAGCTGCCTGGCTCACAGAGCTGGCTACCAGGATACCAGCCCGACATACCTGGACAAAGCTGAGGGTGATGCCAAAGAGGCTGAACACAGCCCCAGTGTAACTCGGACCACTTAGTACCCCAGAAAATCTGCCCTTGGTGCAAGCTCTCTCCTTTCCGAAATAAAAAAGAACACACACTTTGTAGGACCCTTAGATATTCACCCCTCTCATATTTTTTATTTTTGTTTTATTCCTGCTTTTCCTACCATTATTCTGGCTTCTCAATAGCCCTGGTAGTGGGGTATCTGGCTAGCATCACGCAGCCATTATATAAACAGTCCTAGCTTCTGTCACGCTGCCCATCACGTGTGCAGCTTTATCCCCACAGCTCCAAAGCAGTGAGCAACTTGTGGGGTTTTGGATGCTCTCACTCCTGGTGGCTTCCCAGCCAGTTCAGCTCCCTTGCTGAAGGTTCCAATCTGCATCATCCTGACCTGCTGACCTGCCAATGGCCCCCAGCGAAGAACTTCATTAAGGTTGAGAATTTATTTCTCCATAAGCCCTTAATTTATTGCTGTGCTGATTGGGACTCTGAATACTCCAAGGTCAGGAAAAGTCGTACTAAATCGTGGACACCAACCTTCCCTTCAGCAGTTTCTTCTGCTGCCCCTTCTGGGGCAGAGTGGTGAGACAGAACACTTCTTGGAAAGACCCAAGAAGGTCTCTTCTTCCTTACCTGAAGAACTAGTCTTAATCCCACTCCCTTCAGAGCACCCAGAGATTGTAGCAGGGCATAGTGTACAGATGGCACAGGAAACAGAAAACAGCAATATTCATACCCTGGTATCTCTGGGACTGTTAAATTCTAGGTGGCTGCTCTCCTTCGACTGCTGGGCCTAACTGGCTAAGCCTTGTCTGCCAGGACTGATGCAGAACCCTCTTGAGGCCACCTGCCTGCCTTCTCAAAAACCCACTGGAGCAGGCCCAGGCATGAGAGGGGATTCTAGATCATTTGAGAGCATGTGTGCACACACTTGCTTGGCTTGGTCTGAACGTACATAAACCGTGTGTGTGTATGTACGCAATTGCACATACATTTATATGTATGTGTCTGTGTATGTGCAGTGGTAAGCATTTTATGTGTACATGGGTATATCCACATATCACATCCTCATGCAGGTCTCAAGCAGTCTTTCTAGTTCTTGATTCCTTATTTATAATAACACTTTTTCCACCTAACCTAAGCTACCCACTTCCATGCCTACACCGTGAAACCTGCCAACACCTAAAACTGCCTCTTCTCTGAAAACACTAATTCAGACATTCTATTCTCTAACCATAATCTCTAATCCTCCCATCTGGCATGCTCAGTTATGTACAGTATACCTCATCCTGCTGAGTCCTACCTACTTTTTCATATCCAGCAGGCCTCCTGTTATCTTCTCTTCTCTCGATATCCAGCTTAGATCCAATAGTCCATCTTGTCAACATCTTGCTGTCTTGGCAACTCCCTTCAACTCCCTGTTCCTTTCATCACAGCTCCTCGAGGAAAGTCTCCACACTGATGAATCTAAATGTTTACTGTCTCTATGTCCACACCCAGGAGGCTGAGCTCTGCTAAAGAAAAGTCATCCATACAGATAGAGTGGTTCCACTGTGAATTATTGCCATCAACCTCAAAGGATTCTCAACATATCCTACTATACTTCTCAAGTCAATTCAAGCAGATTCTTTATTAAAACTACAGCAATCCTCTTCTACTCCCTGTAGCCTTCCCACCAACTCTCCCCTATTAGTTATCAGCAAATGACTCAACTATTTTATAGGGAAAAGTAAAAGCCATTGGATGGGAACTACCTCAGTTTGCCCTCACCAAATCTAAAAGCCTGCCTACATCTATCTGCACCTCTCTTCTCCAGAAGAGAGCCATTTTCTAGAACCTGGATTCTCCACCCCATCTCCTCTCACCTTTTCAGAGACCTCCCTTACTGATTATTCCCTCTTACTCCTGTATCTTTTCACCTCTAATAGTTCCTGTAAATGAGCATACATCTTCCATCTTAAAAACAAAACTTGCCTCACCTTCATACTCACCCCACCACAGCTCTTGTCCTTTCTTTCTCCTTTAAAGGCAAATTTCTTCTTTTCTCTCTTTCCTTCTTTCTTTCTTTCCTGCTCTTTCTTTCCTTCCCTCCTTTTTTCCTTCCTTCCTTCTTCCTCCTCTTTCCTTTTTTTTTCTTTTTTTGGAGAAGTTTTTGCTATAGGGTGCATGTGTTCGCCAGAAAGACACAGACAGAGAGACAGAAAGCGAGAAATTACCCCCCCCCCGGGGGGGGGGGTTGGCCACGCCACAATCCCTTCTCCTCCATTCTCCTCTCGGGATCTTGGGCACGCATGCACACACGCTTGGCGTGAGTTTAAGCCACTGGGTCAGGGACTCAAATCGGACTGGTCAATTACATGGGAGTACAGTGACATAGCCATTATGCCAACTGCTGTTCCCCCTTCCTTCTTTCTAACTGCCAGATGCACATGCACTCACGAGAGAGAAAGAACCCCCCACAATGGGGTAGGGGGATGTCATGATCAATTTTCCTTCATTTCTCTATCCTATCAGGATTTGGGACATGCATATACATGTGCCCACCATATTTCTCAAGCTGCCAGGGCCAGAACCTGAACTGCGGTCAGCCATATGTGATCAGCTCCCTTAACTGCTGTCCTATGGGACCAGTCCCAAAACGCTATTTTCTCTAGCTCCTCATTTACCACTTACTCCCCAATTCATCCCAATTTGGTTCAAGTCACTATTATACTACTGAGAAGTTTTCACCAAGGTCCCCGAGGTCCTAGGTACTAGAGCCAGTGCTTGTGTTTTAGCCTTTACATTATGCGGCCTCCTCTGGACTGACCTTCCTCATCTTCTGAAAACACTTTCTGTGACACTACACCCTCATGGCATCTCTTCTAATCTTTGTACTCTTTCTCTGTTCCCTTAGCATGAAGAGGCGGGCAAAACTAAAGTGAAATTCTAGCTCTGACATGTACTACTGTGAGCAAATTTCATCACCACTCTATGCCTTAGTTTTCTCATCTTAAAATATAAAAAGGATACTGACTGCTGCATGGGATTGTTGTAAGTAGAACGGCAGAGGAAAAGTGGATTAGATAATGTAGGTATCTAAGCACAGTGTCTAGCGCAGTACTGTCAAATAAAAATATAATGTGAGTCAAATATGAAATTTAAAATTTCCTAGTAACCATCTTGAAAATTAAAATGAAACAGATGAAATTATTTTAATAATATATTTTATTTAACTCACAATATCAAAATATTATTTCAACCTGTAATCAATATAAAAATTATGATGAGCTATTTTACATTTTTCCCAGCAAGTCTGATGCGTCATTTAAGTTTACACTGCATTTCAACTGGGATGCTAACTCTTCATCAGAAATATAGGATGAGTATCCTTTATCCAAAATGCTTGAGACTAGAAATGTTTCAGATTTTGCATGTTTTTGGCTTTGGGAATTTTCACATATACATAATAATATATCTATATATCTTGGAATGGGATCCAAGTCTAAACCCCACAGAGCAGAGGATAAGTGAAAAAGCACAGTCAAAGCTGCCGCACGTGGCACATCGTGGGGCATCTGCTGTTGGTGTGTCCAGTCTGTGTACATACATACCGGTACCTCTGTGGGTGTGCACACATGAGGGAATCTGGGTGTGTGCAAAGATTTAGCAAAGCTACAGGGTCTACAAGGGACTTTTTTTCCCCTTTGGGGATGCTGAATAAACTGTGTGTTGTGCACCTGTGTTTTGACTGTTTTGAGATCAGGTTTGAAATTTCCACTTGTGGCATCATGTTGGTGCTCAGAAAGTTTCAGATTTTGGAGCATTTCAGATTTTCAGATTAGGGATACTCAACCTGTACCTGACACGTCTTTAGGCTGTATGTATATATGTACATGTGTGTGTGTGTGTGTGTGTGTGTGTGTGCATGCACGCATGTGCTGGAGGGTACAAGTATTTGCTAGAGAAAGACTGAGAGACACAGGGAGAGAGAAGAAAGCACCCTTCCCCTATATGGGGAATAGTCACACCATAATCCCTTTTCCTCCATCTCTCCCTCCTTTCAGGATCTTGGGCATGTACACACACACCTGGAGTGTTTCTCAAGCCCCTGGGTCCAGACTCAAACCACACAACTGGCCATGTGAAATCTAGCTGCCTTAACCACCAGGCCATGGAACTGGCCCTATATTTAGATTTTATGTAATTAATACTTGAAAATATAGATTCACCAAACCAGGTTATTCTAAATATACCCAAAAGCTTTTCAAGAAAAATTTAAGTTTAAATTAATTAAAATTAAACAAAATTTAAAACATGTTCCTCAAACATACTACCTACATCTCAAGCAATCTATTGCCACACGTGGCTAGTGGAAACTACTAGCGGAACTATATTGAACAACACAGGTCTAGCACCCAAAATGACATCAATAAGGAAGAACAAGTATTATTGCTATTAGTAATCATTCCTCCTCCTCTATTTCCAACTCTGTCTACTCTATCAAACACACTGGTATTTCTCAGTGTTCTGTTCTAGGCTTTCTTTTCTTCTCCTTCTATACACTCTTCTTTGGCAATCCCAACCACTTCCATGATTCAATGGTTAGTCACACACCAATTAACTCCCTCAAATCTGTATCTCTTATCCAGACTTCACCCCTGAGCCCTAGACTTCTATGTTCAACAGCTTCACAAGAATGTCTCAAATGCACCTAAACTCAATATGCCCCACCGGGAATTCATCTTCTCTTCTAATCTTAAAACTTCTCTTTCTTCCATTATCTCAGTAAATTCATTTCAATTCATGCAGGTGCAAAAATAATAAACTTCAAGATCATAATCATGGTTTCCTGCTTCATCCTCAACCCTCACAGTCAATCAATAACCTTTTCATGTTTATTATATTTTGGATTGTCGGATAAATTATGACATATTTTTCCTGTTTTTTTTTTCTATGCAAAAATTTGTCAAGGCTTTTGCAACAACCCAATAGTTAAGTGCTGCTATGGCACTTATTTTGAAAGAGCAAATATGTTCCAATGTAACTGATGTATTAAGAAACAATTTGGAACCAGCAGTTAGCGTAATGGCTATGTCGCTGGACTCCCACGTAGTTGACCGCGGTTCGCGTCCCGGACCCCGTGGCTTAAAACTCACGCTGGGCGTGTGTGCGTGTGTGCCCAAGATTCCGAGAGGAGAATGGAGGAGAAGGGATTGCGGCGTGACCATCCCCCCTGGGGGGTGATTTCTCGCTTTCTGTCTCTATGTCCCTCTCTGTCTGTCTGGTGAGCGCACGCGCCCTATAGCGAAAACCTCTCCAAAAAAAAAAAACCAATTTAACATAACCCAAATTTTGCATCTGTTTATGTGTGATTTTGTCCATAAGGAACACTAGATTAACACAAGAAACTACACCCAGCTCAATAGACCTGTGTAGGAATATCTTAAATACATGCATAAAACTCAAACATCTACTGGCCACCCTGTAGATGTTTGGCCATCATCGGGTTACATCTTTCCATCTGACTTCAGACAGTCACTTACCACCACTTCACAATAACTCACGTGGACTTCTCATGTCCATCTCTACAAGCTAGTTTTGGGTCTTTGTCAAGGTAAAATAGTGTATTTGTTTATTGTAGTATTTAAGTATTTCTTAACCACTTAACATGTGTAAACTATGCTACCATTTCTATTACATTTTTCTCTTCTTTTTTAATGTGTCACTGACAAAGTTTTTGAGAGTTACACTTCTAACTGCATTTTTACTGTTTGACTTTCTACAGCGTGGTGTTTTTAGGACCCTATACGTTGTTTACAGCAGGACTACACCATGTACACTCCAGAATCAGTTCCTTTCTCTCCATTGCCACTGCAATCAGGTTCATCCAAATAACTACCATCTTTCACCTGGACTGCAGCAATGGTCTAATTCTGTGGTTCTCAACCAGACACAGTATTTCCCTACACCTACCTCTGTCTAGGCCACTGGGAACTTATGTGTGAGAGGTGGAGCCTCTGGCTGTCAGAGTGACTTGGAGGGGGGCATTAGTGGCATTCCATGAGTAGGGTTTGGGGATGCCACCAGTTCAGCAATGTCACCCCCAGGATAATGTGTCCTACCTGAAAATGCCAAATGCAGCCCTATTCATAGAAACCAGCAATTGTGCTCCCATTTCTGCTCGTAGCTCTCTCTAAAATGCAGCTGGAGAGTTTTTGAAGATGCAAATCCAATGATGCCTCTCTTATGTTTAATACCCTTTAATAGCATCCCCTTACCCTAAAGATAAAGGTCAAAATCAAAGTGTGGTCTACAAACTTCTGCCTTCCCCTCCAGCTTCATCTCAAGCCACTCTCTTCTCCCAACATCCACTATGCTTCAGGCAGTCATTCACTCAACATATAATGATTAAACATCTATGTGTCAGGACTATTCAAAGTGATGGTGACACAACAGTGAACAAAAAAGACAAAAATTCTCTGTCCTCCTGGAACTTATATTCTGATTCCATGCTGCTGCAAAGCTTTTACTTAGGGCCTCACCACATGCTGTTTCCTGGACTGAGCCAATTCCTACTCATCCTTTGGGTGTTAGCTTATACATCCCTCCTCAGAGAACTATTCTTTGACTCCACCAAGTCAGTTTCCTCATTATATGTTCCATGACTCTGAACTGTTCAGTATTCCTCACTGCAATTGAAAATATCTATTCAACATCCACTTTTTCTGTTCTATCTCCAGGGCCCAGCATAGTACCTAGCACATAGAAGGCACTGAAGGATATCTGTTTATTGATGAAGATATGTAAGTTTACATATGTGCATGGACTTTCTGCTTTATGAGTATCTACATATAAACACATTCATGTCTGCATATTTCTAAGTATTTCTGCAGATGAGTATGCTTATGTGAATGTGTGCATATGCTTGTATGCCTGTATAGATATGTACATATAATTTTGAGTATACTCACTTGGTTGTACTCATTCACCTGAGTATACTTGTGTGTATTTATGTATGTACATGTGCTTGTGTGTGTGTGTGTGTGTGTGTGTATTCTTCTGGCCCCTCAGTGACAGCTCGACCTCCTAGAGGGAGCTGGGAGCAGGGCCCCAAGTCCTCTCTAAGCTGACAGTTCAATAAGAGGATAAGATCGTTCAATGACATTCCAAATGTCAGCAAACACTGGCTAGCTCCACTCTGCTACAGGGGAAGTAGGTGGAGGTGGGAAATGTGGAAACCTGGCCATTGAAAAGTTGCTCTTTTCCTGATTCAACCCACACCATTTTTGCAGAGAGGAGGGCAGCTGAAAGTATTTTTCATCTCAAATCAGGAGACCTAAGAATGGGAATGGTGAATTCAGTCCCAGAAACTTACTGCTTACTCAAGTGGCCAAGCGGACTAGGACCCTCCCCACTTTTTTCAAAGGCCAAAGCTCTGCTAAAGGAGATGAGGAAGAGGGGAGCAGGAGGGGAAGGGGAAAGACAAAGTAACATCAAGGGCAGGAAAGGACCTGTGGAGAGCCAGAGCCTGGGTCACACTGGGGGAAAAGACACACAGAACGAGGCTCTTACACAGTCCTCCTGCAACCTTGACAATGGTCTTACTGGCTTTGTTTTTTACTTATTTATTATTTATGTTTTGCTATAGGGCTCATGTGCTCACCAGAGAGATGCAGAGAAAAAAAGGGGGAAGGAAAATGAGAAATCACTCTCTAGTGGGATGGCCATGCCACAATCCCTTCTTCATTCTCCTTTTGGGATTTTGGGGACACATGCCTAGTGTGCTTTTTAAGCCACTGGTTCAGGACTCAAACTGGACAGTTGGCTATATGGGATCCAGCCACCATAACTTCCATGCCACCTGCAGGCCCTGTTTTTAACATTACTGTTATTTAAAGTTTTTTCTTTGTTCATTATTCATGATAGAACATGTGCATGCACATGTAAGAGAGGAAGAGAGAGGAGTATGCTATGCCACTATTCCCTTCCTCTAGTCCTCCAGCCTGTAGGATCTTGGGCTCTTGCATACCTGGCATATTTCAGGCTGATTGGGCTGGGATTGAGCTATGTGGGATCCAGCTTCTCTTAAGTAGTACATGACTGCTGTGCCACAGAGCCAGTGGCTCCCCATTACCCTTCCTATGGTAGGAGGAGCCTTATGCTGCACAAAGGCACACAGCAGACAGGTCAGAAAGATAACCATGCCCCTGCGCTTCTCGGACTCTGCAGCCTCCCTGTCTTGAATGGCTATCAGTCTAAACTCCAGACTTAAGTCAACTCTCCTGCTAGGTCTGTAAGCACCTGGAACATGATGTGGTTGGAGGGCAGAGAGGAAAAGTTTAGATACCTTATTTTCTCCAGACCTTAATTTCCTCCAGAGAGGAAATCACAAGGCCAGTTGGGAACAGAGGCCTCATTCCACCCCCACCCCAAGCCCAAGCTCAACACAGTCTAGTAGAGACCAAGCTGAACAGACTCAGGACAGCCTGCTCCACCCCCACCCTTTGGGCCCAGAAGCTCTAAAGTGGCCCTGAATGGCAATGTTACCACACGGGTCGGCTGCTTTCCTGCCTTTCTGCCAAGGGACCTAAAGGCAGGGAGCTATCCATACACCAAAAAGTCTAGTGAACTTCACAGAGTAATTGTTCATGGTCAGCGCCTGCCTCGCCTGGCCGGCCCTTCACATTGCATTTGCTGAGGCCAGCACGCTGCTTCAGATGAGCTCTGACAGCTGGCACGCTGTCTTCCAGGAGTGCATGCCTGGCCCCACCTACCCAGCCTGGGAGGGCCTCTGCAGAGCTAGCTCTCCAAGATAAGCCAGTCAGCCAGCAATTATTCACTGACCACATACTCTGTACCTGGCCCTGACCTAGCCACTGGGGACACAGAGAGGACCAGACTCAGTCTCTGTGCTCCCAATGAACACATCTGGAAGGAAACACATATAGATTCCATTTCTACAGAGATAACTGATATCCCAAGGCTAAGGAACTTCAAGTTGAGAGACTGCTGAGCTTCTGAGCAGAAATGATACCTGCACTTACTCTTCAAGGAGAGAGAACACACCTGATGAAGACGACTGGGGGACATTTTAGACAAAGGGCTAAGCCAACGGCCAAGGCAGGACAGAGCCTAGCCTCTGCATCCAAAAATGGGAAGTAGTAAGCAGCAGATGCTCAGCTGCATGGAAATCAGCAGGAGAGGTGGGTATGGGTCAAAATGCAAACCAGCCAGAATGCAAAGGACCTGTACACCAGGGGGAAAGCAAGGGAGTTCACAAATGCTGCCACCATGCATGGAACGAAGTCCAAGGTCATCCTCAGTGTGGCACAGACACTTACTTTCTCTTGTACTGTTCCTCCACATGCTCCCTTAGTCCCACCCAACACATACCAAAAGCATGCTGTTCTCCCTGCCTAAAAGCATTTTCCCCTCCTTCTATTTATTGGGTTGTCGGAAAAGTCATTACGAATTTTTACTATGCTTTTCTACGCAAAAATGTGTCATGACTTTTCTGACAACTCAATATATCCCACATGCCTTGAGTGTTCTGTTCAAGACTCAGATCCTTGCAATACCTGGCCTGCCTCTGTCCCCATGACCTCCCTTTTCTCTGAGCCCCCTGGGAGCCACTATCTTGACCCCTGATGTGTTCTCCCCTCCCTGAGCTTCTCAAGAATCACTAAGCTGACCTGTGGCAGGACGTTCCTGAGGCTGTTCCAGGGCACCATATTGTACCCAGCAGCCAGGTGTCCTAGCAGCTCCCTATTCCTAGGAAAACAAAACAAAAACAAAAACACGACATTCCAGTGCATGTTCCCTAGAGAAGAGGAAGGAGGGATGTTGACAGAAGAGAAGAACAAAAAGAAAAGGAAAGAGAACAGAGATGAAAAAATAAAACAAGAGAGGGGAGCTTCAAGGCACATGAGAACCAGAGGAAGCACCTGGTGGGGCTGAGACACAGTACCTTTTTCAGGTTAATCCACTGCTTAAAGTAATCCGCCACTGGCAAGCCCAGATACTGGCACTGGCCGGGGAGCCTGCAAGAAAGAAAGAGAACAAGTTGGACACACCCACATCCCAGTTAAGAATTGTAAGCATGGAAGACCAACAGCATCTACAGGACAAAGAGGACCCTAAACGCCAACCCATTAACCATGGATCCAACCTTACCCAAGGAAGGGACCCAACTTACAGCACCATATAGACACTGAGCTCCAGCATCAGCCATCAGATCCAGATGTGAGAGCCTGGAGACTCTATCCAAAATATCTATCAGCAGCTACTATTCTTGAGTGGCCTAGAATACGCTGAGGACCTTACTTACACTTGCATATTTGATCGTCAAAGCAAAGATGTGAGGTACGTACCGCCGTCTATATTTTGTAGACAAGAAAATGAGATACAGGGAGGTTACCTATGATCCTATGGTTGAAAAACGATAGTGTAGTGCCATGAACTAAACCCAGCTCTGGCTGACTGCAAAGCCTATATACTTTCCACAATGCCAGTCTGTTGTTTAGTTACAGTAAAGTGGTAGAGACGAGACAGGAGGAGAAAAGGGAGAGCACATGACTTAGAGATAGATGGACAGAGGTTTCAGCTCCCATTTAAGGGTCTAGTTAAAGGCTTTTTTCAGACAGACAAGAGATCGTGCAGAAGGATAAGAACAGGTCAGAACTTAAACTAAGGGCTTATTCTTTTTTTCTCATTTATTCGAATTTATCAACTTTCTCTACCTCTAGCTGACAATGCTGTTTTACACACACAAATCCATTCAAACTTGTGCTGATGCTTGTTCACAGAGGGCTCGGTCTGTCTAGAAAAACGAATAATGAAAGAAACAGACAACAGTCTTCAGCTGGAGCATGAACATATACGGAAAGATAGAGAAAGATGATACTATCAAGATCACAAGAGTTTTCCTCCTTGGAGAAGAACTTGGCCACAGGCAATGGAGAGCCACTGAAGAGCTATGATTTATCAGGATTGTTCCAGAAATAGGAAAAACAGACCAAAAAAGCAGGGAAATAGCCAGGAGGCTATACAGAGTAGTGGTAGAGACAGCAACCAAGGAATGGAATGTGAGAGATGTCAGAGGACCTGGTGACCAACTGAGATGTGGAGCCTAGTGGGAGAAACAGTAGAGTTCAACTTAAAGGCCTATGGCTGAGCTGGCCCTGTAGCCTAGCAGTTAAAAAAGGCAGATCCCATATGGCTGATGGCAGTTGGCATCCCACCCCTAGAGGCTTGGAAAACATGCTAGTTGTTTGTGCGTGCTCAACATTCCAATGGGATGGAGTAACGGAGCAGAAGGACTACAGTGTGATGATACCCCATTGTGGGGGGTGGGTGCTTTCTCTCTCTCTCTCTCTGGTAAGCACATATGCCCTCTGCCAATTAAAAAATGGCTGGCTAGCCTCATGCTACTCACTAGGATGGATGCAGATAGGAAAGCAGTGGCATGGAGATGGGTCAGCATTTAGTCCATTTTATTACTGTTTCTGAATTCTCTCCATACAGGTACCCCTTGCTGCTCAAAGTGAGGTGGACTGCTTCTACTGCCCACCCTTTGCACCCCTGCAAAGGAGGCAGGAGCCAGGAATGCAGTTTTAGATTTATGCATAGCACATGGCAAGCACTCGATGTCTGCTGAGTTTGAGGTGCCTAAGAGACTAATCTGACAGAAGAATGATGTCTAAGAGGCAGCTGGTATCTTTTTTTTTTTTTTTTTTTTTTTTTTTTTGAGAGGTTTTTGCTATAGGGCGCGTGCGCTCGCCAGACAAACAGAGACAGACAGAGAGACAGAAAGCGAGAAATCACCCCCCAGAGGGGATGGCCATGCTGCAATCCCTTCTCCTCCATTCTCCTCTCAGGATCTTGGGCACGCACGCACACGTGCCCGGCGTGAGTTTTAAGCCACCGGGTCCGGGACGTGAACCGTGGTCGACTACGTGGGAGTCCAGCGACATAGCCATTACTCTAACTGCTGGTTCCCGTGGTATCTGGTTTTGAAGAAAGGTCTGGACTAAGGATACATACTGCTGAACTGTTAATGTAATAGAAGAAAAATTAAAGCCACAAGAGTAGATAAGATCATTTGGGAAGAGTACAGAGTGAGGTGAGCAGAGGGCCCAGTCTAATACCTCAGAACTTTTATTGAGCTGAAATGAAACCAGGCTTTGGGGCCAGCTCTGTGGCATAGTGGTAATGTGCTGCTCAAGAGAAGCCAGATCGCAGATGGCGACCACAGTTTGGATCCCTGGCCTGGTCAGCCTGAAACACACTGGGCATGCACGTGTATGAGTGCCCGAGATCCAAAGGGCTAGAGGACTGGAGACGGGGATCACAGCAGGACGAGACCTTGTGGGAGGTGCCTCTCTTTCCTTCTCTCTCTCATGTGCACATGTGCTCTATCATAAAGAGAAAAACGAAACCAGGTCACGTCTACCAGACTATCATCACACACAAGGCATTTTCTACTTTGCACAGCAGCCAGCTTTAATTTCACATCCTTCCTTAAAAACTAAATTAAGGGGCAGAAAGTGGCATGATGGTTAAAGCACTGGACTCCCACATGGCCAGCCATCATTTGAGTCCCAATCCGGTGGCTTAAAAATCATGCCAGGCACATGTACTTGTGTGCATGCCCAAAAGCCCAACAGGAAATGGAGAAGGGACTGGGGTGTGGTCATTCCCTCTGGAGGGTGATTTCTCACCGCCCCCAACCCCAGCCAGGGCATGCACCTCGTTGGAAACCACCCCCCCCCCCCAAAATAAAATCTGTCTCCCTATAACTTCTACCTCTGAGTCTAAGCTATGTCTTTAGAAACTGCAGAGAATAAGATTTTTATTTCTTCCTTGCAGAACCCTTCCAAGATCTGAGAGTCCAGAAGGCTTCCCCAAGCAATGCCTTTTGTAGGCACATACTCCCAGCAACTTAAGGAGCTCCTCAGGAGACAAGCTCACCCAACCTGCACCAAACCCACACCCAATTCCAGAAAGCAGCCCTGCAGACCTTTCTGAGGCTATCAGATACCCAAGGTCACAGGTGCTCTTTTGAGCCTACTTCACATTACCTGTGGTCAACTTAAACTGTGATAAAAGCATACTTCCCCTTTCTGAAATATACAGAACTGAGCTTTGAGCTTAAAATGCAGGTTATTTGTGTGAAGTGCCATACAGTAGGGTCAAGCAAGGTAAGAGCTAAGAAAAGTCAGTAGATTTGGAATAACTGAATCACAAGTGATCTTGGTCAGTGAGATGGGGGGAAGATGTAGGGGACAGAAGACAGCCTGAAAAATGCTGAAGAGTGAGAGATAGAAAGTGGACATTACAACTGCAATCTCCTTTTTTAGGTGGCCTGGCAATGAGAATCCAGTTGAGATAACAAGTTCTACTCCAGAAAGTTCAAGGGCAGTCTAGCCTTCCCTCAGTGACCCTTCAGATATTTGACAGGTAGCTCCAGAAAGTGGATCCCGATGTTTCAGGTAGCATAGTTAGGATTTACTTTTATAAGACCCAAGATTTTATACCTGAGGAACAGAGTCCTCTCAAACATCCAGGTGGCACAGTGACATTAACTATAACCAGTCAGTTTCCTGGAAGGAAAATTCTGGCCAAGACCATGATGATAAAAGAGATCAATAGATAGGATGTACTCATGTGGGACTGAGGCCACAAATATGAGAATATTAGGCAAGGCTTTTATGGATAAAAAGTAGTTTTAGGAGCTAGAATGTGGCTGTCTAAGAATCAGTGCTGTGGGACCAGCAGTTGGTGTAATGGTTATGTCGCTGGACTCCCATGTAGTCGACCACAGTTCAAATCCCGGAAGCAGTAGCTTAAATTCATCACCGGGTACATGTCTGTGTGTGCCCAAGATCCCAAGAGGAGAATGGAGAAGGGATTGCAAAATGGCCGCCTGGGGGGTGATTTCTTGCTTTCTGTCTCTCTGGAGAGTGCACGCGCCCTATAGCAAAAACCTCTCCAAAAAAAGAAAAAGAATCAGAGATGTAATCTGACTGAATAATTTTCTTATTTCCTTCACTCTTTCTTTCATGTTCTTTATCCTTGGTATTTGTGAAAATGCTTGCTGAGCTTAGGTCTTTTAGAAAGACCATATTAAGGTCTGTGAGTAAAAGGGGCCACCTGAAACAATAGAATCTACAAAAGAACAGGTCAGGTGAACTAGCCAGCAAAGGCAGGGCACCCCTATGTTATTTTCTGTTAGCAAACCCCAGTTACCCTGATTATTTTAGCTGCCACTGGTCAGGAGTACTATTGGCTCTGGCTAGCCCTGGGGGACAGAGGGACTCCTCTTCAGACTTTCCACCCAGTCAGGAAGGGTCTACTCAGTAGGACGCTGCCTGCTCCTCCAGGAGAAGAACCTCTCCGAGAGGAGTCACCCGAAGACAGGCCAGGCCAGGCTAGATGGCCAGACTGTCAAGCAGGTACTCAGTCTCAGCAGCAACACAGATTGCCATTCTGTACCCCACATCTGACTGAAGCATGTGGGGAGCGGGGACTATCATTCTTACCCAGGGGCTCTTGTGACTTGGAGGTACATACGCAGTTTGCGGACTCACTGATGGGTGTTTAGGCTATTATTGTGTGGTCCTCTGGGTGGTCCCAGCCCTGTTATTCTAAAGCACAAGCAGTGCAAATGTAGCAGGGCCAAGCTCCATCTTCATGAGTGACACAGAGCCAAATGCCAACACCTGAACTCCCAGAGGCCTCAGAAGAACACGGCTACCCATCTCTGTCACACAGCTCTACCCCAGCTTAGAGAGTACCAAGACATCAACTCTGAAGGGAAGGTGAGTTAGAGTGTTCCTCATCCCCTGCACAAAAGAGGAAACTGAAGCTCAGAGAAGAAAAAGGATCTGCTCAGTCATACAAGCCAAGGGTAGAACTAGAAATGTAACCTAAGGCTTCTGACCGCAGGGCAGTAGTTGTGCAGATGCACACAGAGCTCTTCACAGTCCACAGGAGGACAAAACCTGGGCCTTAGTGAGGCAGACCACACAACACGGTGGTCACTGCTCCCGGTCACATCTGGGTTCAAGGTTCTTAGCAGCCTAAGGCTAGGGTCAGTGGGTAACAGTGGTACATGGTTCTACAATTTGGAAAGGAAAGGGCAAAAGTCCCCCTGGCACGAAGGGTCTGAATGTCATTAGTTCCTACCAGATATTGATCCCAAGAAAAGACCCACTGGCAGTGGGCCCTGGACTAGCCTGCGGGCATGAACGTGCAGGCAGGTTTATGGTACCCAGGTCTCCAAGCAGCTGGATTCACTGGGCACAAAGCTCCCCAACTGCCCAAACATCATCTGGTCATGCTTATTACTGCTGCCCAATGAAATTTTATGCACCAAGTCCACAGGTGTGATTTCCCCTTCTTTATGAGGGCCAGAATGACATCACTGATGGCCAATAGAAAAGAGCCAATTATGTCCAGGCCATAAAAAGGAATGAGTTTTTTTTTTCCTTACCAAATCAAAACTTCCTTCAGCTACATGAATGCAAGGGGCTCCCTTTAAGGAAGGGCCCCTCAATCCTTTCTGTGGGTTCTAATCCAAGGGACATCATTGCTTTCCAGATAATGTGGGAACTAGGGTCAGAAAAGGGCTCCACCCTTTACTTTTACTGAGTGGCCCTGCTCCTGTCACACTGGCTCCATAGAGTCATCAGAACAGAAAATCAAACTGTACCCTAGGACTCTATCTCCTCAGTATTCCATCCAGAGGAAAGTCAGAAAACATGGGATACTCCTCAAATTCTTTTACTACTCCTTTTGAATAACAAAAAAGAAAACAGAAAGCCTTCACCTTGTTTAGAAAGAAGAGAACAATATGGAGAAATGGAGGTGTAAGAAATTGCCCCCTCCCAAAAGTATACAGCACAAAGCAAAAAGAGCCCAGCCTTCCCCACCCCACCCCTCACTCAGCCCTACCACCTGCAACTGAGCCACTCTGGCTGGTCCCAGACAGCCCTGATGGCAAACAGGTGTGGCTAGCTCGGCGCCAGCCAAGGCAGGGGAGAGCTCATTAAGGGAACACCCCCCTCACTAATGGGTATGGCCAAGGTGGAGCCACTGTGAGCAGGAGCTCAGCTTTGAAGATTAGGAGAAGCAGAGCTGGGGGGAAACCAGCAGCATCCACCCAGAGAGACCTGACCATAGACACCAACAGCCAGGAACAGCAGGAGAGTGGGCACCTGTGCTGGAAAACTGGAAAAGTGCATGAACGTGATTCTTTATGTGTTTTTCTCTCTTCGAAGCACAAACCCAACTCGGACGTGTATGTCACTCTCATTTTTTTTTTTTTTTTTTTGGAGAGGTTTTTCGCTATAGGGCACGTGCGCTCGCCAGACAGACAGAGAGAGACATAGAGACAGAAAGCGAGAAATCACCCCCCAGGGGGGATGGCCACGCCGCAATCCCTTCTCCTCCATTCTCCTCTCGGGATCTTGGGCACGCACGCACACGCGCCCGGCGTGAGTTTTAAGCCACCGGGTCCAGGACGCGAACCGCGGCTGACTACGTGGGAGTCCAGCAACATAGCCATTATGCTAACTGCTGGTTCCCTCTCATTTTTATCAAACACAATTCCCAAAGAGGAGGATCCAGAAGACTCTGTAGCCATCCTGACCCCTTTCTGCCTCTCAGGAAGGGCTGTGGGACCAAAGTCTTGGAGTTTCAGTCCTGAAACCCAACAGCTCTACAATATGCACAAAATGCTCACCAGTAGACACAAACCACTGTGCTCCATCTGCCACGCAGGAAAGTGGGAGAGGTGGGAAGCACAGGCAAGGAGTCTGGGGAGAGGCTCGGTCAGCTTCAAAGTCATCATCGAGCCATGGGGGCACAGAAGGCCCGGTCTTGGGAAGGAGCAGACCAACAGAAGCCCGCTAACAGCCAGACAGAAGATCCCTCTCAGGGACACCTACGAGGGGTGGTGGGGCTTGGCTACATGTAAAGTTTCTATACTTGTTCATTCCAAAAAAAACACCCTCTCAAAGAATGTTGTCGCTAGCTGCCCTGCATCTCAGAACTGCCACAATGTCCACCTCCGGGGCTGAGCCTCAGGAAAGGTCCTATTCCCACTGGATGCAGTCCGGGAGCCCATCTAGTCAGACCCTCTGCCGTCCGCATGATGTGTGTCTGCATCAGCACGTGCAGGCTACCTCGCCTAGGCAGCTCTTCGCTGGGGACAGAGCTCTTTGTCTCTCCTGTTTCTGTTCCCCCACCCAGAGGAGATAAACAGGCCCGGGGTGATAAACGGCCCGCCTTTCACGATCACTGTTCCTCAAGTTGAGGAGAGTAGCTGGTGATGGATGGGCTGGAATTGGGTTATCAGGAAGGGCTGTCAGCCAGAGGTGCCCATCTCCTCCCCCACTACGCAGGGCATCATTACACTGTGGCACTGAGGTAAAATATGACCAAGGGGAGGGAAGGAAGAAAGAGGGGAAGGCTGGGCTTACACACGAAGCAAATTGAGCAACAATGAGAGCAGGCACGAGGCTGGGACGTTAGTTATCTGCCCGTGACACCTTTTATCTCTGCACAAATTGGTCCTTCCTCCCCCACTGCATCCTCTTATACAAACAGAAGCAGACACAATGTGTCACCACTGCAATAGCGTAGCAATTTAACCCGAATTAGTGAGGGGGTCAAGCCAGGAAATAGGGGTTTCTCATTTCAACAGGTTTCTTAGTCTCAGCTCTGAACCACCACATTGGGGGGAGGAGGGTAGAGAGAAAGCAGCCTCATAATTGAATTCACTCACTTGGCTGCTGCTAATGTATAAAAAATTAATGCTCGAGTCTCCTACTCATCAAAGCTGGTTAGTATCCCTCTCACCTGCGAGACTCAACATGTCAGAAGACACAATACGAGTTGTCCCAAACGGGCCTAGTACCCAGCGCTTCTAGCCAATGTGAGAAGCAACAAGAATAGGGAGGGTGAAAAAGGGCTTGCCCAGAGACCTCAGCCCCAAGTCAGAAACCCCTGCCAGAATAGCCTATAGGACAGAGGGCTGAGAGGGCTGGCAGGGGAGAAAGGGACTCAGGGTGTTACAGAAGTACTACAGGTGGCTTTGGTAGCTCAGCAATACACTTGTGTCTACAGACAGAAAACGTCCATAGCAGCCCCTCTCCATCTCACAGAGATGGACAGATAGAATACATACACACACACACAGAGCTGCGCCTAAACTGAGGATGCCGACAGCAACAATGATGGTACTGAAAAGGCTAAAGGAGCAGGGAGGAGAAGCCTGGCCTGCTCCCCAGTGAACTCCCCCTGTGGGACCCAGGGGCTGGAAAGGCCCCGATGAGTGGAACGTGTACTCCACCCCTCATTCGGTACCTAAGAGACAACTTGGTCAAGTGACCACATGTCCTTGTGCAAGGGACATCTCCTTCAGGCCTTGCTCTGAGAGGGTTAAAGGAGCCAGTCAAGGCAATTGTGCTTGATAAATAAGGGCTCGTAGAACGGCTTCTGGCTCTAAGGAGACTAGCTAAAACCAAACTTGTATTCACCTTTGGAGATGCTTCCAGCTACCTGTATTGAGAAGGCATTGCCTTAGTCAGGAAAAGTACAAACATTTCTGGGGAAGACAGAGGAGAAGTTCCAGAATCACTCAACAGTTGCAAAAATGAATTCCAAGAAGTTGGACTGAGGAGAGAAGGTATAAGCGGAGGAGACATCTTGGGACTCATTGCCAAATCCAAAGAATCAGCATGCAAATACCAAGGAACAGAAGCTGAGAATCCCAGCCCAGACACAAAAATAAGAGAACTTTCTGTCTCCACTGACTGCTATATAGGAATAGTTCTGAGACCCGGGATCCTCAAAGTGGAAACTAATCAAACCTGATTCCTGTATTCAGACAGCTTCCAGGCCATCCAGATCACCCAGGATGAACATGATCCCTCTAGGAGAGACCCCTGAGAAAGGGCCATCTCATCGCTGGTGAGAGGAGTACAATGTGGGGGGCACTTACAAAGATTCCACTTCAGGGAACCAGCAGTTAGCGTAATGGCTATGTCGCTGGACTCCCACGTGGTCGACCGCGGTTCGCGTCCCGGACCCGGTGGCTTAGAACTCACGCTGAGCATGTGTGCGTGTGTACCCAGGATCCCGAGAGGAGAACGGAGAAGGGATTGCGGCATGACCATCCCCCCTGGGGGGTGATTTCTCGCTTTCTGTCTCTATGTCTCTCTGTCTGGCGAGCGCACGCCCTATAGTGAAAACCTCTCAAAAAAAAAAAAAAAAAAAAAAAGATTCCGCTTCAATCCCCTCTGCTCTAGCAAGTGTGTGTGCGCACACACTCCGTCACTCCGTCCTCCTCCTGCCCACAGCCCCGGGAGAATGCGCTGCCGCCTTCTCAGCCCACTTTGCCCCCGCACTTGCCCCCATCCTCTGGGACGGCTGCAGGTTACAATTCCAACCACAGGCTTCAGAAAGATGATACACTTGCTGGAGCCTGCAAAGGGTCAGGAGAGAGTACTGTTTGAAATACCAGCGTGACAGCTGGCTCCTTGTCTGTCTCTTCCTCCCCCACCCCCTCCCCAAACTTGTCATGGTACAAGAAGTCTATAAGCAGCCCATCAGCTTTAAATATCAGTGTGCGTGAAGCAAGAGCACGAGAGCGAGGGAGCGGGAAGCAGACAGCGAGTGCCTCTGTCGCCGCTGCCTGTCAGGGAACACTAATGAATTTCACCACCAGCAGCCATGCTGCAGATGGGGGGCGAGGTGGGGGCAGGGAGTTTTCTAGGGAGAACTCTCACAGTATTAAAACATCTTTTCCCAAAGTCCTGTTAATAAATGTCATTGCAGAGGTGAGAACTATGGCCAACCACCAGGATTTCAAGGGCAGGGAGCGGCTGGGGCAAGCCTGGCTGTCCTCCTAACCAGGAAGAAAGAGGGGTACAAGTATGGGGACAGAAGGAGCCAGTGGCACCCTACAATTGGTATCGCTGACGGCTGGCAAGCCTCCCACCTCACCTTGCCATCACTCCCCTCATCTCATAAGGGCCTTGGACAAGAAGTAAGGGCCTCAGGTAGGAGCGATGACTTCCAACCCGCACCACCTCCCATCAGCGTCAGCTAACTCACTTCTCAGTAAGGCCCTATGGCAGGTCCAGAGCCAGGGGAGATGGGCTGAGGAAGACTCTGGCACCAGTCCTAACAGGAAGCTACTTCTCCCATAGATGCCAGGAGCCAGAGCCATTTCACAAATTAAATGATAGCGGTTGAGAGTAGTACTGTGACTTCCCAAGATCCTACTACAACTAGCAAATAGCACAGCCAGGACTCGAACCTGTCTTTTTAATTCTAAACGTCTTGCTCTTTCCGTGATATCACGCAGTTTCTCTGAGAAGGGCTTTCCCTCCAGGCCGTACCCTTCCCCTCCATCCCCTCCCACTGTTCTGGCATGGGCCACAGCTGCCATGTAGCACTGTGCTGGGCTCTAGGCCAGGGCAAACCCAGCCGGGTAGAGAAAGCCCTGGGAGGGAGCCAGGCTATCACCTGGGAGGCTCCACAGCTCAGAGGACATGGCTGCAGGCGCAAGCCCTCCCTTGGGTGCCCTCTACACAGCACTGATCAGCAGTGTCTGATCTGGCAGCGACCTGCTGTGCAGGGGGCACATGACATTTAATTTCCTCTTGGTTTCCCTATGGTACAGACGAAAGGCCGTCACCTGCGTCTGGGTCTGGCGGCACAGCTGGAAGTGTTCCCAGACATGCTGCTCTGGAGACTTCCCAACAGAAACCAGAGCACGGGCGGGTGCACAGGGATCCCCGCAGGCCAGACTGCAATCCTCCCAAGGAAAACCAGCCTCAAATCCCTAGTGTCAAACAGTTGCTCAAGGCCTCCAAAAGGCACTGTGTATATACAGAGCCTCCCTGTTCCACAGCTTTATAGCCCACCTGCCTCTACTCCCACGTTTCCCCCCAAGGAGCCCACATGAAGCATACAAGTGCCACAAACATCCTGTGGGTCAGCAAAGCAGGGATCTCTCCAAGTGCCACAAATACTCCATGAAATCCTCTAGCTGTGTCTCTCCAGCTCGTCCTCTAGACAAGCAATAAAACAAGCATCTCTCCAGTGTCTTTCCCAGAGCAACTCTTCCAGGGAAGGCTGCAGGGCACAGTGCCCCACCTGTTGTGACTGCAGAAAGTGCTACTGCTGGCACCAGGATCTGGCCAGAGCCCTTTCCCAGGTGGAATGCCGGAAGCCCCAGCAGAGAAAGGGCTGGAAGGAGGAGGCTGAGAGGTGATAGAAGGTTTCCAGGGCACTTGGGTCAGTGCCTCAGCTGATGGGGTATTCTTTTGGCCAAGAGCTCCTCAGTAGGCTGAGCTGTCTGCAAGATACTTCATTCACTCCATTATAGTCTCCACCTGGCCTGTGGCCATCCTGACCCTATGCCTCGGCTGCCTTTGTGTGGCCTACAATGCCCTCTGGAGGCTCTGCAGAGAGGCTTCGTCCTGGCGTTCAGGATCTGAGAAGTCTCAAATCCTGACCTCTGTTCTGATATAGGTGCTCAAGGACGCAGCTGATGCCTTTCACCCTCTGGCTGGAGTCTGCCCTGATTCTAGCTCCCTTGACTCCTTGAAAAACATATAAACATTGGGCTATACAGAGTCACACTTGCGAATGGACATTAGAACAGACTAACCTTTTTTGTTTTTTTGGAGAAGTTTTTGCTATAGGGAGCATGTGCTCGCCAGAGAGAGAGAGAGAGACGAGAGACAGAAAGCAAGAAATGACCTCACAGGGGGGATGGCCACGTCGCAATCCCTTCTCCTCCATTCTCCTCTCGGGATCTTGGGCACGCATGCACACGCGCCCGGTGTGAGTTTAAGCCACCAGGTCAGGACTCGAACCACGATTGACTACATGGGAGTCCAGCGACATAGCCATTACGCCAACTGCTGGTCCCAGACTAACCATTTTTATTATTATTATTATTATTTAGGTTTCTTTCTTTCTTTCTTCTGAGAGGGAAGGAGGCATTTCAACAGGGTCTTCATAGAGCAATCCAACCCAAGCCTCAGCCAGCCCAGATGGCAGGCACGTGCATGTCCAGTGTGACAGGGAGGCCTTAGGACATAAACCTGGGAACCTCCTGTGTGAGTCCACAGAGCACTGCATTTCTGCTATACCACCATCTAGCCAAGGTTGATGGGGTTTTTGTTTGTTTGATGCCAGGGATTGTATGTGCACACATGAGAAAGAGAGAACACCCCTCCCCCAAATCAAGCCAGTTACACCTAAACCCCTTTTCCTCTAATTCTCCATTCTGATAGAATCCTGGGCACAAGTGTGTGTGCTCAACAAAATTTTCAAGCTGCTGGGACCAGGGCTTGAACCCTCATTGGCCATGTGACATCAGGCTTCTTCTGTACAGCACTTAACTGCTGAGCTACAAGCTGGCCCGGGTTAGTGGCTTTTAACCGCACTCCACAGAGCGCTAGCATTTGAAAGAGTATCAGGCTATGTCATGAACTACGGGAGGAAGGATGGGCAGGGTCTTGCCCCATCTTCAATCAGGACAGCTCAACTAATATTGAGTTTTCTCTAGTATTTTGTTAAAAATATATATGTTTAAAAAAAAAAAAAAAAAAAGGAAAAGAAAAGAAAAACAAGGGCCAGCAAGTGGCATGGTGGTTAAAGTGCTGGACTCTCATATGGCTGACAGTGTTTCCAGTCCTGGACAGCTTGCTTTCTCACTTTCTCTCTCTCTCTTTCTGGTCAAATTAAATAATAATAGTAAATAAAATTAAATAATTCTTAAAAATAATTCTTTCCTTTATTTATCATTACTATTATTTTCTATTTGATAGGAGCAAGACACACAGAGAACAAGTGAGAAAGCAAGCCACCAGGTTGGGGACTTGAACCATGGTCAGCCATGTGGGAGTCTGGCACCCCTAACCACCACGCCACCTGCTGGCCCCCCATAGTTCTTTTTTTTAAAAAAAGAAAAAGTTTACTGATAAAAGTACTCTGCTCATTCTGTCTCTATAGTGCCAGGTTCTTGTAGCGCTCGTTCTGTCTTCTTTATGGTGTTTCCACACCCTTCCTTACTTAGCTTGCAGCCAGTTATTATGTACTAGTTTTTCTGTCCTCATCACCTGGCAATGTCTAGAGTCCCCAGCACTTCCTGGGCCTGAAGCAGCTCTAAAAGAGGGCTGCCCTTAGGCTACTGCTGGGATGCCAGCCCCTCCAGGAGATGCCATGGTTAGCACCTTCAATGGCAGTTTCCAATAGTGCTCTTTGGGAGAAAAGAGCTGCAGTGGGGGATGACCATTATTTACAAGAAAGTCCTGTGTGGGACATGCCACTCTTAACATCAACAAATGGGCACACCTGCTACAATGATCAATCATCTATACTGACCTTCAGGGGACCAAAGAGACTTGACCATTTGGTAAATCTCTGGGCAAAATACAACATATTCCACAGGAAATGTCACTCAGCAGAAGTTTCCAAACCCTGAATGTGGGGCCACAAGAACACAGCATGATGTTCAACAGCTGAGTACTTAAGAGTCTGTCCCCTGGCTTCATGTAGCCTATAGAGGGGTCACTAGTTTCACAATTCTGGAAACAGGTGAAGCCTTTTGGCCCAATCAAGCAAGCCCACTGCCTGGGCCTCCTTCTCCAGCCAGTTTTTGGGTGGGGGGGTAGGGGAGGCAAGGGATTGTGCTCCTCCTAGCTAAAGCCACTTGTTAACAGCCCGAGATTCCCTCATCCCAGGGGAAAGGAAGGTAGCAAGGAGCCCTCTCCTCCCCGCCCACCCCCCATTCCTCCCAGCAGGGCCAGGGAGGACAGCCATTAGTGTGTGCCTCAGCAGACAATGGGGAGGAGAAGTCTCCAGAGCAAAGGACAACTGCAGCAATTAGAATGCAGGAAGGTTCAGAAGCTATTTAACTGGGTGACCCCTGAGGTCGCTGCATCTGACTCCCATCCCTGGATAAATATTGTATGAGAGGGGAGGGGGCGAGTGAGGGAGCCATCGGAGTGCTGCTCCTCCTTCTACTCCTTTCCCCACCCCACACGGCTGCCTCCAGCACACACACCAGTAACATTATTTACAGCCCTGACAGTCAGAGCAATCACTCTGCTAACCAAGGGGGAATGGACAAAGTCGACTTACCCAAAATTGACTATGGCAACTGAAGAAGAAACCGGGGCTGGGAGCTGAGCCAACACAGACGTGAGGCTTCCACCACATTGTGGGTCTAGCTGAAGTAAATATTCTCCATCACCCCAAAACCCCAAACTACTGGCAGGTGAAGCTAGTCTCAACTGACAGGGAGTAAATCAGAAATGGTGCATCTGTTCACCTTTTGGGGCCCCTGTAATGGAACAGCTCTTCCATCTCCTCACTACCTAGATGTTCCTCAGCAAAGTGCAAGTCCTTGCTAGCTGCCTGGAGGAAGCTGGACCAGCCACATGCCACCAGTCCAGCTGGCCCCTGAGCTGACCTAGTGGGAGAAGAACAAGAGCAAGGAAGTCAGACATGGCAGAGGGGTCAGGGTGGGGAAGAGAAGAAGAGTATGTGAGTACAGGCTGGCCTCAGCCCCCACACGTGCCGCTCTTCCAGTCCTGCTCTAATGCACCCTGACATGCCTCTGAAGACAGAGAGCTGTTTGCAGTCAGCACCGTGATTTGTTAGTAATTATTTCCATGGTGTCACATTGCTGTCACTCTGTTAACAAAGAGACAGGCTGCCTCAGGCTGCCTGCAAGAAAGAATCGCAGAGAAAAAGGCCTGTCAGGCTCCTGGGATTCTCTGGGCTGGCTGGCTTTCTTCCCCAAACCAACATCCTCGCAGGCTTTGGAAGAAACAGTTTTACAGAACTATCAAGTCTGAGTCATGTCACCCTTTAGCCAGGGACACTGAAAATTTATCCCACTCACTCACAGCTACCCTTCCCAAACACTACAAAGCCCAGCCCCCAGAGCCCCACAAATCATTCAGGCACAGGCAACTGTGCCAGCTGAAGTCCAGGGTCCCTGGCTTTTGACTCCCAAGAGCCCTGTTCCTGGATGCCTCTTCCTCGTTGTGGTGATTATGATCACGTGCTCTTTAAAACCTGACAAAAGAAACTGAATTCATGCCAAATCAAAGTAGCCAACCTACTGGCATGGATGGGGATTAGAACAAGATGGTAGGGCGTCTTCCTTTCTTGAACCACAGTTCAGGAATGAGGTGGCTCAGGTGCCAATGCACTTCTGGCCTCCATGTGCCTGAGCATCTGCAAAGAGGAACCCACACAGCTGACCCGTTTTTCCCAGTGCCTGGTCTACTCAGCATCTGCACTAGGAGAACTGGTGGTTTGCTTTAGCACAAAGTAATGTCTCCATTACCCTGGCTGGGAATTAGAGGACAGATTGGCAAGCGCTGACAAAACAGAGGTCACTCACCTTACAGGCATGGAAAGTTGGAGATTAATTCTCTCCGCTCACAGAGGGAATCAGACTCTAGGATAGTGGAAGGGAGGCACCAATACTGAGAAACCCTTTCACTGCCAAGCAGCAGCAGCAGCAGCAGCAACTAACACTGCCTCTCTCCTCATATCCACAGAAACGGAAGATGAAAGCACAAGTCCTAAAGAGGTCCTGCCAAGGTGGCAAGGGCCACTGCCACCTAGCTCCTACACAATCATAAGGACAGTAGAGCCTAGACAAGATTAAGATTCTTCTGGCCTTGGGACCAGCAGTTGGCGTAATGGCTATGTCACTGGACTCCCATGTAGTTGACTGCAGTTCGAGTCCTGGACCTGGGGGCTTAAACTCACACCGGGCATGTGTGCATGCGTGCCCAAGATCTTGAGAGGAGAAAGGAAGAGAAAGGATTGCAGCGTGGCCATCCCCCCCTTGGGAGTGATTTCTTGCTTTCTGTCTCTTTGTCTCTGTCCTTCTGGTGAGCGCACATGCCCTATAGCAAAAAACTCTCAAAAAAAAAAAAAAAAAAAAAAAAAAAAAGATTCTTCTGACCTCAAAAGCATGACAGTGCCAGCTGCATGCACTAAAATGCAAACTCCATGAAGGCAATAGGTTTGGCAAGCTTTCTTGGTTCACTGCTATATCCTCATTATACAGAACAGGGCAGGGCATACAGTGGGTAGTCCACAGCTGCTGAAACAATAAATACATGGGCCAGTACAGATCAAAGGCCACTTTCACAGGCTGGCTAGGCCAGCCTCTCCCTGTCCCAAGGACCTCAGAACAGAGGGAGAAAAGTGCAAGCTCCAGAACAGATGGAAATTAAGTTTTAAAGGATGTGGAGGCTGAGAAAAACTGATAGATTAAGAATCTGACAGACTTTGAACAATCTGAACAATATACCTCATTTATTCAACAAGTATGTACTAGACAAGTGAAGGAGAAAAATATTCCAACAAAAGAATAGATTGCAGTATAATTATATAACAAAATACTACACAGCAATAAAGAGGCTGAACTACTAATACATACTATTATATAGACTACCCTCTCATACATTATGTTGTGCAGAAGCAGTCAAACAAACACAAAAGAATACATTTTGTATGATTCCATTTATATGAAAGTCAAGAATAGGCAAAACTGGACCAGCTGCATAGCATACTGGTTAGGCACTATGCACTGGGAGCCGGATCCCACATGTCTGACTGCACTTTAAATCTGGCCCTGGTAGCTTGAGAAACAGGCCAGACATATGTGTGTGCATGCCCCAAATCCTGATGAATGGAGAAAAGGAGGAAAAAGGGCTGCAGTGTGACCACACCCCACTGGGGGTGGGAGGTGCTTTCTCTCTCTCTCTCTGGTAAATGTGCATGCCTTACGACAAAAAGCAAAAACTAACCAAAATGACACAAGTCAGAACAGTGGTTACTTGGTTGTGAAAGGTGCCATAAGGGAACTTTCTGGGATGATAGAAAAGATTCTTCATCCTGATCTGGGTGTTGGTCACAAAGGTGTATACTTGTGCTAAAGACTTCATATTTATATATTTTTTATACTCTCCTGTTATTATTTTACACGTCAATTTTTTAAAAGGCAATGTTCAAAAGTCACACAAAGCAATTTTTAAAAATATTGATCTAAAAAATATTTCACAGAAAGAAAATATTTTCTAGGCAGTACAGTGGTTCCTTTTCCTTGGAGCTTAGGAGACAAGGCCTTCCAGCCTTCATTCTATCTGACAGAGGTCAGAAGGGCCTGAGCAAATGGCAAGGCTGAGAAGATAAGAAATGTTCAAAATTGAAAGGAGCCCAAGCCATAGGCCTAGGCCCAGTCATGCCTCTGGACCAACTGAGCGGCAAAGAACAAGTCACCAGCTCTGTAGTAAACCAACGCACGAGGCTCCCCCTGCCTTAAACATCTCAAGTAGTCATTAAGCAAATGTCTATCTTTTATCAGAGTTTTAACTGAGTACAACTTCTACTCCAGAAGTTCCTACAATCACTAATGCCTCACCCGAGGAGGGTGTGGAGATGAAGCCACCACTGGAGTCCCACACTTCAGCCCAGAAAGTGAGAAACCAAAGGCTCTGTCTGCAAGAGAGGGCCGTGCTTATTGACCAAACAGAGCTTCTCCTTCAGTGCCCCTCCAGGCAGATCCTTCTAAAACAGACCAAACACTCCACACTAAGGCTCTGAGGGAAAGTCTCAGGGTGAGATGCCTGTTGACTTGCAGCTCCAGGACCACATGGAGAGGTGAGAAGAAAGCAAAGGCTGGGAACCAGGAACCTGCTCTGCCTTCATGGAAACCTGCACCTGCCCTGGGGTGGTCATATATAAAGCAGATAGTCCCTAGCCAAGCCCACCATCAGGAACCCCTTTATTGCAAGTTCTGGGCCCTGTGACATGTGCAGGAGGGGCATTCATGTGTTTGTGAGTAGGCTGGCCCCAGGGGCATCTGAGCTCTCAGGCAGGAGGGGGGCACCTCTCGATCCTCCAGGCCCAAGAACTCTCAGCCCAAGGAGCTGTCAGGCTAACGAGGCTACCCCACCACCACTCCATCTGAGCGTGGCAGGCTGCACCGCACGACTGGCTTCAGGTGGCTCTTCTTTAATTAATGGCATCCCAGGCTCTGCAGGGAGCTTCACCCTACAATGAATGGCCCTCTCTCATTAGAGGCAAGCCTGCCATGATGTATTCAGGGTGAGGGCCAGGATTCATTTCCTTGTCTGTGGGTTGGGGATGGGAGGGAGGAGAGGCAGCAGGGAGAGATTTATATCGAGTGACTTGGATTAGCTGCAGCTGAAACCTGACCCCATCAACTCAAGCTGCCTTCTTGGGGCTAACCCGATGCACCTCTGCTGACGAGAGGGCTCTAGGGAAACTGAAGGGAGGGCAGAAGGTCTGGTTCCCGTTATCGCTGGGCTTAAGCTACAACTCTAAGGCCCAGAATTCCGACACAACCTCCAGAGCCCCGTCCCCCTTCCTCACATACTCTGTGTGCACTGGGAGCCTGGGCTGACTCTAAGCCGGTCTAGCCCATCAAGGGCCTCATCATGGCCAGGAAGCTGATCCATTGGCCTTATATCAACAGGGCTGACCATGGCCTTCAGCCACAGTGGCTCTTCTGCTTTCTGTAGCAAGTAATACCCTCACTCCTCACAGTTTGCCCCCTTACTGCTTTCTGTAGCAAGTAACACCTCACCACAACACAGTTTTGCCCCCTTACTGCTATCTGGATAGGGCCCAAATACGTGCTGCTACATGGCATCTCTGACCTGAGGCCACCTGCACTAATGAAAAGGAAAGCACTGATCAGACACAAAAACACGCTGTCAGTGCCACCACGCTATGGTGATGCATTAGGTTGAATTCCACCTTCAGGGTGGTGAGATTCTAGGCAACACGACTCTCCTTCCCTTCACCTCACCCTGGAGCCATCTTACAGGGTTCATAAGTGACTAAACAGGGGGGTGGAGGTCTTCCAAGCAAAAAGGAAAATCTGGGCCCTCGATTGTCCAAGTTTCCTATGCTCTTCTCACAGACTTAGGAAAAAAGCCATCCTGCACTCTGCTAGCCACTTCAGTGGTTTCAAGCCTAAGAGCTGCGTGGATTCGGGTTGGTAGCACACAGCACAAAGTCCTACGAACTCCCCATATAAATCCCACTAAACATGACTCTCAATTTTGCTTGTGTTTGGTGGAAAAACATACTTCAGAATCTGCCCTCTTTCTATTCTCAGTCCCCTTAGAATGCCCAATTGATTAAGAGAGCTGGAGGGCAGGCCCTCACCTGTTCCTGTCGGCCAGTTGGAAGGCTGCTCTGCAGGCTTGCAGTGCTCCTAGAAGGACGATGACAGATGCCCATCATCTGCTCACAAGCTCACTCCGCATCGTCATCCATACTTCTCCCTGGCTCTGGTGGAGGAGCATTCATATATCCCTCCTTCCCCACTCAGAAAGAGATGTAGCTCAGTTCCGCTTTGCTAAGCCCTATTTGGCAATGTGTCTAAACACATGCAAACTTAATTAGTTCAGGAGGGGAGTCCAAGCGCTTGCAGTGACAGATAAAAGTAACGGGAAATGAGACAAGCCAGGACTTGCAGAGAATTCTTACTCAGGCCCCTTCCTCTAGCAGGCTGCTAATCAAAGGTGATACGACTCAGTACTGGGACCAACTGGCACACCCATGGACAAAGCAAAGCTCTTTTGAGCTCAGTGACACAATGAGATGCCCCATGTGATTCTAAGCATAAACATAATAAAGAAGTGTCCAAAGTGATGTTGGCTGTGGTTCCCTTAAAGAGATCTGAGGATTCATTCACTTTAGCCAGCAAGAGGCTCTCAGACGGCCCCAAATCATCCCCTACCACATCTCTGGCCAACCATGTCCTTGCATCAAAATGAACATAACGGACCTCCACCAACAGGAAACCAGGAACCACAGTCCAGCGTGTGAGAGGATATCCAAGGCTCTGCCCCTCAGTGCAGACAAAGGGGAAGAGGAAGGGGATTCCCACAACATCGCAAAGTCTTCGACCAAGGAGGACAGAGGCAAATGGTCAGAAAGCATAGCAACTAAGCATTTAGATCCTAGAGTCACTAGAATACCTAGGTTCAAATCCCTGCCGTCCCACAAACAGGTTGCATGCCTTTGACAAGTTACTTAACTTTCTGGGCCCCAGTTTCCACATTCACTACAAAAGGTTATGAAAAAAACTTACTCCATAGGCTCATGATAAGGATTAAATGATATGTGTAAATAGCACAACAGGGCTTCTGGTTTATGAAAAGTACTCAGTAAACACGAACGATCTTTATTCTCTGATGTTAACTTTTCCAGGAGTCCTAGCCCTTAGTCCTGGAGGTACTTACATTGCTTCTAGGACCAAGTTCCTCCTCCTGCCCAGGCCTATGGGCTGTCTCACCCAGTACCCACCACAGAAGGCCCAAAACACAATGCAGGCGGTGAGCAAACCCAGGGGCTTCCTGACAGCAGTAGCCTAGTCCTAAGTTCTTAGTCACATTCAGGCTGGTGCAGAAAGGGTCAAGATTCCCTCTTCTGTCTGTCCTGTACACTGGCAACTAAAGCTCCCTGAAGCTACCTACTATCGATCCTTTATCATTCCCCCTGAGCAGGAATTCCATAGGAACACTTCTTACTTAGTTGTCATTTATTCCAAAAATATGAGGGGATTTCAAAAAGTTCATGGAAAAAGTGAATTATTGGGTCACTAGAAAAATCATGATACATTTTTAATGAGAAAAATACATCCTGACTTTTCCCAATATATTACAAGTTTATCCTGGTGCAAATAAATTTCTTAAATTTATGCATAGTTTTTTCATAACACACATTTTTCATGAACTTTTTGAAGAATCCCCTAATTTATCAAACAATTACTATATCTCATGCCTTATTTTAGGGTTACAACAGCACTCACAATCTAGCGGAAGAGAAAGACAAGTAGTGGTAGCAAAATACAGTTTAATGTGCAAATAAGTACAGGTGCTCCAGGAACACAGAGGGAGGCACCTAGAGGAAGAGAGCATTGGGCGAGATGGGCGTGTGTGTGCACAGAAAGTGGTGAGAGATGAGGCTAGAGAAGAAAGCGAGAGCCTTAAAAGTCTCAACAGTGTGGATTTAACCTTGAAGGCAAGGGCAAGCCTAGAGGGTGTTAAGCAGAGGTGTGACACAATCTGCTGCAATTAGGAGAATGGATCAGAAGCAGCAAGACTGGAGTCAAAGAGACTAGTTAGATGGCTTTTGTAGTAATCCCAGAAGAATATGATGATCTTAACCAGGGCAACAGAGGCAGTGAGAACGGAAAGAAGGGAACGAATTTGAGAGACCTCTGGGAGGCAGAATCAACAGAACTGGCAATTAATTGGTGGTGGCTAGAGAAAGGATGATTCTCAGGTTTCCGAATGAATGACTAAGGAGATAGTACCAGGCATTACTCAAGGCAAGGCTGGAGGACAGGGTATGGGGAAAAGACAACACCTGAGCTTTAAGGGTCCGTGGATAGATCTAGGTGGGTGGAGAATAAGTAGGCTTGAAGTTCAACTGGCAGATGGGACAGACTTCTCATCTCCAACAGGATTTCTACTTCCAAGTCAGCTCCCATTTCTTAGTTGGAGAAAAATATTAGAAGTCATCAGTATACAGAGGATAGTTGAAGTTATGGTAAAAAATGAGGTCACTCTGTTAAATGTGAGTGTGTAGAAGAAGACAGCTAGGTCAGAGTTCGAAGGAGCACTAATATTTAAGAAATCCTAATGCTTAAGAAAAAAGTAAGGGCAGAAGTATCTGCAAAAGTGACTGTGAGGGAGAACTCACAGAACAAAAGGCATGACAAACGTCAAGATAAAGAATATTTCAAGAACGAAGTGATCAGTTCTGCTAGATGATGCCAAGAGGCCCAGCCTGACCTGCAGCAAGCATGTTGCTCCCGGCCCTTTCAGCTATGTTCCAACCCCACAGGATAGTCACTCTCACAGGTGTGTGTTTGGCTGTGCCACCCCACTCCAGGTAACAGCAGTCTCACTCTTCAACTGCTTGAAGTCTTCACTGCTTGAAGACGTGGCCCTGAGGGAACCCTGCTGACTACATGCTCCTGACTTCAAAGTTTCAAAAGGCAGTAGTATAATCTGAGCTTTTCATGTCCAGACTTACTAAAACCTGAAGTGTGGGCCAGTGGATGGCATGGTGGTTAAGGCAGTTGGATCCTACATGGCTGACTGTGTAGTTTGAGTTCCGAACCTGGCAGTTTGAAAAACACTGTATGCATGTGCATGCATGCCCAACATCCCTAGAAGAGAATACAGGAGAAGGGACTGCAGCATTGCAATGCCCTCTGAGGGGTATTTATTTCTCACTTTCTGCACCCCCCCCCCCCCCACAACATACACTCTGGTGAGAACACATTCCTTACAGCAAATTAAAAATAAAAACAGAGGGACCACCAGTTAGCGTAATGGCTATGTCGCTGGACTCCCACATAGTCAACTGCGGTTCGCATTGTGGACCCGGTGGCTTAAAACTCACGCTGGGCGCGTGTGCGTGTGTGCCCAAGATCCTGAGAGGAGAACAGAGGAGAAGGGATTGCGGCGTGGCCATCCCCCCTGGGGGGTGATTTCTCGCTTTCTGGCTCTCTGTCTGTCTCTGTCTGGCGAGCACACGCACCCTATAGCAAAAATCTCTCCAAAAAAAAATAAATAAAATAAAAATAAAAACAGAAAAGCCTGAAGTGTCCTAGGCCTGCACCTGCACAGCACAGGCAGAGGGGTGGAGTGTGCACATCCTAATGGGAAGGCAGAGAAAAAGCTGAAGCCAATGCCAACCCGGTAGTTACACGGTTGACCTCCAGCGGTGGGAAAACGCCCCATCCCAAAGCTGAGGCTGGTTCTACATGAGGGCCCTCTTACAGACTCTGAGCAGGCCCCTGGCCCTTCTCCACCAGAGTGCAACATATGCTGACACTCTCCAAGGGCCCTCTTCCCAGACTGCACTAAGGACCAGCGCTTCCCTCAGGCCAACTCTTTCCCTTCAATATTTCCTTTTTCTTGATATGCCCCTCTTCTCAGACCCACCAGGAAAACTTCAGGCAAAGCTTCATAGCCACTCTATGCCACTGAGCTGGTGAACCTGGTCTTCCAACTACACACTACAACCTAAGTTCCTACACCTGTGCAAATGTCACTCCTCAACTCCACACCAGCCCTACCCTCCCACCATGCCACAGATGGAACCCTCTGAAAAGGACATTCCCTATCCGACTGTGCAGAGAAACACCATCAAGTCACATGGGGAGCTTCAAGAAACACCAAGTAAGAGAAGGAAAGGTAGGCCAGGTAGGGAAGGCAAGCTGACCGAGGGCCAATCCCATAGCAAGTGCCGTTTCTTGAAAACATTCAGGGAGAAAGTGAAATCTGCCCCCACTAAATTAAAACCCACCTCAGCAGGCTCTGGGACTGCAGCATCAAAGCCCATGTAAACCTGGAGTATCAACTCATCTGGCTTTGACAAAAGATGGACACAAAATACTTCTGTCAGGATGGGAGCAGGTTTCTTTTCTCCGGTGGGATTTCTCCTGCCACTTCAGTTCCCATTTCTCAGTGCCTCACTAATCAGGCCCTTTCCAACAGAAGCGATGTGAAGCCAGTCTGAGGGGCTGGGGAATAAGTATGGCAATGAGAAGGAGCCGCGGCTCCAGGAAACTAGAGTGTGAAATGAAAATATTTGCTGAATTCTTTAAACTAAGTTAAATCTGAAAATAGATGTCAAAATAAGAAGTCACATACTAACAAGTTGTGTCAATTTAACATCGCCCTTGTCAGGCTCATCAGCAGCCTTGACGGGGCGCATAGAAAGGTGATGGCTCTGATGAGAGCCATCTGACGAGCCTCTGACGAGAGGTTCCAGGAACACCGATAAGCTGTGCACTGTCACGCAGCACTACTTAGGTTTCCTCTCTGGCTGTTTTTATTTTGTTACACATTTAATTAAGAGCCTTCCCAGCAGTTCTGCAGAGTCCTGCTTCTCCAAGGCAGCCACAGAGCTCTCCTCCCCCACCTGACACCTGCTTCCTTCCTGCCCCGGCTTGTCCAGAGCGTCACTGATCTCAATCCCACCCCAGACCAGTCACCCATATTTGCCTTACCTGTGTCTTTTGGAAACTATGTGGAACCAGATTTCAATTTTGTCTAGCTATGCACTTTATCTTGGTGAATTTCAGGGGCTGTTTTGTTTGTTTCCTCGATAATAGGGGGTACAACTTCCTACTAGATGGTAGAAAGGAGGGGCAAAAGAAATAAAGCACGTGCTCCTTTCATATATGCTTGGATTCCACAATCCAACCCCTTTTCCTGATTGTATCACTTCTTATAAAGATGCAAAACCACCTCTGTAGTCACCAGTATCTGCCCAGGGCCTGTGGCTGCAGGGCGGGGCCCTAGGGCTGGACTAGTTAGTGCTGCAGGCCCTAACGCACCAGACCCAAAGACAGCATTCCCTGAGATTTCCCCTTCCATCTCATCGGGAGGACCTACTCTAAACACAGGAGGCCTAGTGGACAGTCCCCTCTCCTGCACTGCAAAGTTTGCTTACATATATAGTCACATGTTGCTTAGTGATGGGCACACACTTTGGGAAGTACAACGATGGGTCTTTCATCACTGTAAGGACATGCAATGTTCTTACACACAGCTAGACGATTTCGCTTACTATATACCTAGACTTTATGGAGCAATCTTATGAACCGCCATTGTACGTGCAGGCATTGTTAACCAGAACGCTGTTATGTGTGCAGGACTGTCCGTGTGCCCATGTACAATTCTAGCAGAAGACTGAAATGCACTGTTTGGAATATGAATGCACTAGAAAGCGAGGAACGCTGGAAGAATAGGAGTTTTGTCATGGTTATCTGGAGGAAACAGATCTCCGGATTGGGCCAAAGGGCCTTCCTCTTGATCCACACGAGCCCCAGAACTTGGTATCAGCTTGAATCCTGCCCCACCCTCAATGGCTTCTCCTGGGCTGCAGGGCTCCACGGAAGACCCTTCTCAGCTTCAAGGGCTCAAACCTGCCCAGGAACATAAATAAGAACCTCTATTCTGGTTTTGTAACTCAGCAGTTATGCACCGTGATAGGAAGTTGGATCACACATTGCAGGCCATGGTTTAAAACCTGGCTCTGTAGACTTAAGAAAAAGGCCAGACTTTAAAAAAAGTGGCATGGTGTTAAAGATGCTGGATTCCTACATGGCCGACTGTGGTTCAAGTCCTGGACTTGGTGATTTGCTCTCTCGCTCTCCCTTTCTCTCTCTCTCTCTCTGGTCAAATTTTAAATAATAATAATAACAACAACAAATGGAATTACATAGATAAATAATTCTTAAAAAAAAATGCCAGGCAAGTACACTGCTCAAAATCCTGTTAGGATTGGGAACCAGCAGTTAGCGTAACGGCTATGTCGCTGGACTCCCACGTAGTCGACCGCGGTTCGCATCCCAGACCCAGTGGCTTAAAACTCACGCCAGGCGCGTATGCGTGTGTGCCCAAGATCCCGAGAGGAGAATGGAGGAGAAGGGATTGCGGCGTAACCATCCTCCCTGGGGGGTGATTTCTCGCTTTCTGTCTCTCTGTCTCTCTCTGTCTGTCTGGCGAGCGCAAGCGCCCTATAGTGAAAACCTCTCAAAAAAAAAAAAAAAAAAAAAAAAATCCTGTTAGGATGGAGAAACAGAGGAAAAAGGATTGTGGTGTGACCATGCCTCATTAGGGGGTGTTTTCTCTCTGATGAGTGCATGTACAAAAAAAAAGAAAAAACAAGAGCCTTCCTCCTCCTTACCTTCTCTATGGGCCTCTCCTCTGATTCACATTTCCTTCCAGTCCCAGCCTATATAATTTCCCTGACAAATACGTGTCTTCTGGGACTATGAAGACCCTCTATAGTGAACCTAGAGGTGTAAGTCTGTGTTTGTACACAAGCTAATGGGTGTGGCAGATAAGCGATGTGTGCTGATGTGATCTGGGGTTTGTATTCCTCCCACCTCACCTAGGAAGTTGGGACCAATAGCAACTTGACACCCATCTGGGCATATAACTTCACCTCAATGCCCAGCATCCAAAAGTCTAAAAGGGACCTTGGTAAGATACTGCCTGATTTGGTAAGAAATGTCACTTTGGAGCCACTACTCTCTATCCACACCAACACCCCACCTTACGGTTAAAAGCTCAAACACACACACACGCACACGCAGAATGCCTGCTGCTGACTTCAGTCACAAAGAACACAGAGGTATCGATTCTATCAATCCTCAGCAAACAGTGCCCCCACCACCTCCACCCCCCTTTAGTTCCCTGGGGGCTGTCTGAAGCCAGGTATCCATATGGCCAGACGAGATGCAGAAGTGTCAGCCCAGCAAAGGAACCAGTTCTGTCTTCTACTACTGAAGCAGGATTAGGAGACAAAGGAGGAAAAGCAGTGGGGACAAAAGAAGAAAGAAAGGCTAGAGACTTGGGCAGTTTTCTAAAAGCAGACCATTCTCATCCACCACTGGACTCTCAGTTGAGTCACCAGGGTCTTGCATTCCAGGTAAAGAGGTAGCACAAGAGCAAGAACCCTGCAGTCTGGTGCTCGCATCTGAATCCTGGCTCTGTGTGTCCTTGGGCAAGTTACTTAACTTCTCTGTGTCTTAATTTCCTTCCTCATCCATTAAGTAAGAATAGTAATAGTACCTACTTTATAGGATTAATAAATGAGTCACTATATGTATAGCACTTAGAATAGTAAACACTATGTGGGACCAGCAGTTAGTGTAATGGCTATGTTGCTGGATTCCCATGCAGTACGCCACGGTTCGAATTCCAGACCTGGTAGCTTAAACACGCCGGGCACGTGTGGATGCGTGCCCAAGATCCCAAAAGGAGAGATTGCGGAGTGGCCATCCCCCCTGGGGGGTGATTTCTCGCTTTCTTTCTCTCTGTCTCTGTCTTTCTGGCGAGTGCACGCACCCTATACCAAAAAAAAAAAAAAAAAAAACCTCTCCAAAAAATAAAATAGTAAACACTACGTGTTTAATTTAAAAAAAATTTTTTTCAAGACTCTCTTTTAATTCATTCTTTCAAGGGCAGTAACACGTGATCTACCAACGAGAAGAGCTGCTGTGAGCAGCGAGACCTGGTGAAGGCAGGAAAGCCTCAACAACAGCAGCCCTGGTGGGGCCCTTGATTTTCCACACCCTCCAGAGAGACAGACAGCAGGCCTTCCAGCCCTCTTCCAGCCTGGTAGCCCCAAAGATCCAGTCCTTGACCCAGCTGCCCTGTGGGCATTCAAGTCTCTGAAAGGCAAGACCTGGTCCCACAGATTCCAAGCCCTGCCAGTAAAACAGCTCTTCTCATACTCACATGACTTTTAAGTCCCAGTCTCCACAGGTGACAAAAATTGACTTGACGTTTGGATCTAAGAGGCCTTCCTTCGCCATCCACTCATCGACCCTCTGAAAAGTACACAAGAATAGATGAGATTTTCCTTTTTTTCCCCCTGAGCCTGTGAAGAGCCACAACAGTGAAACGCAGATAAGCTGCTTGTAATCAGAGCAGGAGAAAACTGTAATCTTATCCAGCCATGGCTCTGCTCTGGGCTCTCAGCCTTAGATCAGAACTATGGAAGTACTTGAAGGACGATCCCTTCAGGAAGATCCCACCAGCCCAAGTGTGTGGTCGGGGAGCCCCTCTACACCTCCATCATCTGGCAGTCTATTCCAGAGCCCGAATACCTAGCTCTGACCTGTTTGCTCCTCTCAATGGTCCCCAGAGACAAAGCCCAGCACAGATGCAGGCTTCCCTGGGCCATGTGAACACAAGGCCCCACGCAGGTACTCCAATCCACAGCTCCACGCATGCATGCATGCATTCATTCATTCATTCATCTTACCCTTCCACCAAATGTTTATTAACAAAATTTATAAATTCAGTTATATACCAAATGAAGGTAAAGAAAATTTTCACTTTCAGAAGAGACCTCCTTAGCTGGGCTGGAGCCCTGTGCAGACACCTGGGAGAGCACTTCCTGCCATAATCTGGCCCCTAACTTCATATTTTCCCTCTTCCTGGTTGAGGATTCAAATTCAGCAATATATTTTGAAGGCTGAGCTCAGTTCCTACACAGGGAAAGAAACTGCTCCTGAACATACCTGCAGTCTTTCTTTCCCCTGTTCCTTTGGTAAGTGTTATTATTTGCACTCACACTGGAGGTGCAAATACTGAGGTCAGTATATGATGAGAGGATTATTATTGAAAATTTGTAGAACACTGCCTATTTTTCAGAAGAACCAAGGCATGGAGAAAGAGCGCAGATCACTCCACTGTTTCTCCTCAGGCCAGAGGGCTGTTTTTATGGCTCTAATACTAGTTTAAAATGCAGGAGTGAAAGTCAGACACATCTGGTTCCATTCTTGGCTCTTCCATATCCTGGCTGTGTCACTGATAGGAAGTCATTTAAAAGTCATTTAACCCCCCTGAACCTCAGTTTCCTTCATCTATAAAATGAGGTGGGATGACTAATCCACAGCTGTTCTGATAATGTATTAAGTGCCTACCACAGAAGAGACAGCAGGCTGAGAAGGGGCACCCCAAACGCAGCGATGGAGAAGTGGCCTGAGTGCTGTAGGACCAAGAGGAGGAAGTGGCTAGCTCTACCCTTCATAGGAGAAAGGAGTCAGCAAAGGCTTCACAAAGACGATATCACGTGAGGAACTCAATGGCTGGGCTTGCTTGACATGGTGGGACATAGAAAAGGACACGAAGGGCAGAGGCAAAGGCACAGGCACAATGGTCCTGTGTGTGGGAATCACTTATCCGCTTAATGTCTGCCTTCTTACCAGACAGTAAGCACCATGAAGGCAAGGACTCGATTACTCACTGCTTATTCCCTAACCCAGGCCAGTGTCTACTCAATAGCAACAATATTTGCTGACTGACTGAAAAAATGAGTAGGTGAAAGCTTAGTGTGACCAAAGGCCACAGCATATAAAAGAGAGGGACAGAAAATAAGGCTGGGGACTAGGTAGGTCAGACTGCAAAGGGCTTGTGTACTGAGAAGGTAATAGAGACCCATGGCAGCTTTAAGGCTGATTATGTCTAGCAGGTGTAGGCTGCTCCCTGGATACTTCTGAGATGCTGGAGGCCTGATTCATGCTAACATAGTCCTTGACTGAGGCCAAGGAGCCTACTTAGTCCCACGGCTGTCTGACACCCAGAATGCCAGAGCTGCCAGACCACGTGTTCTCCAAACCCTCAGGTCTATGTATCAGAGAGTCCTCCTCAGCCCCCAAGTCTCCCCTGCAGCTAAATTCTGGACCTTCCCCCTCTGACTGCTCTGTTTCTCTAGTCACTTTGACCTAACCTCTTGCATATGCATGTCTGTACACACAGACATGCATGTATGCATACAAACACACACACACACACACACACACACACACACACACACACACATATGCATACACACACTCAAATTCCTTCCCCAGGGTCACCTAAAGAAAATTAGGCAGACTTCGCTCAAGAAAAGAGGTAAGGCAACCCTGGGGTTCCCTAAATAGGCATAACCTCACTCTGGCCTTACACCCTCGCCTCTCTTGCCCCTTCCCCACACTCCCCACTCCTGTACAGTGGAAAAAGAGAGCAGGACAGAGTGGATGGTCAGAAAGCCACATGCTGCAAGACCAGGCCTTCACCTTGAGAAGCAGTAACACTCACCAGGGTCCTTGGAAGATTGGGATCCATTCCATCCACTTATTCAGATTATTTAGTGAGCAGCTTTTACTATCTGCCCACCCAGGGAAGAGATTTGGAATCAGGCCTGTCCTTTTTGTTCCCTCTCTGCTTGAATGCATAAAAGGTTGGAGGAACCACCAAGACAACCCCAATCGGCTGAGCCTGAAGGTCTAAAGGGGCTCACCCTGAGCCCTACTTAAAGCAAAAGAGTTAGACACACATCTAGTCAGCTGCCTGCTCAGGGTCTTGGGTGGGACACAAAATCAGCTCAACAACCAATGCAAGGGAAGTGGCACAAAGCAGAGCCCAGTCTGAGCTCCTTGTCCTGCCAGAAACTCCCTAGTCAGGTTAATGCCAGAAATCTCCCCTCCTCACCAACACAGTACATAGAAGTAGCAGAAAGGAGCTTCCTGAGGAGCCCTAGAAATTCAGTCTGCATCTCTCCCCACCACAGAACAGGATCTCTTGGCTGAAGGAAGGTCTGCTGCACCCTCTCCTTGCCACTACCCTACTACCCAAGGCTGCCTACTCCAAGGCAGAGGCCCTGCTACTCCTCCAGATGCTCTGCTTTCTCCTGTGCTTTGATAAGGTCTAAGCTTTGAGTTTATTGGTCTTAAAGCTAAATAAAGCACCTAATGAGATCCACAGGCTTCTTCTCTTCTCCCATCCCTCTACAGAGAAGGCTGGCCAGTTGAAATCCGCAGGACAGAGGGGGTGGGGGGACAAGCTGAGACCAAGCACTGTCCTTCCTTACTCCCTCAGGCTAGAGCACAAGAAGCAGCATCTTAACCTTTTCCAGCTCCCTGAGGAGAACATCCTAGAAGTGTGGTCTCTGCCAAGGGTTCTAAAGTCTTTAATTTGATTTCCCTCACATAGGCAATTGTTGTAATTATTCTGATTAGGAATCATTACCCAGTGCAGCCTCTGCACCCCTGACAGGCACAATGCATCCAGCGGCAAGCTGCAGTGGGGCAGGCAAGCCCAGCCGCAGCTCCTAGAGGAGCTGACAGCAAACAAAAGCCATCGATGGGGAGTTCTGGGTGAGTTAATGAAGTGCTCACATGCCACAAGAAGCCAACACTGAAGCTAAACAAAAACACCTCCAGTCCCCGGGGCTAGTCCCGCAGTGCCACTGCTCAGTTCCTCTATTCCCCAGCCCACCCAGCACGGGCTGGTCCCAAGCTGGCCAGCACGGAACCTGGGCCGAGAAGGGGTGGGGGTCCCCCTGCCTGACTCCTGGCAGCACTCGGACATCTTGTCAGTAACCCTGACGGGAACAGCTGGAGATGACAGATCAATGGTTCAATACTCTCAACAGCATGTCACTGATGTGACAGCAAATGTTATTCTAATCAAGCCATAATCATAGTCAAATTACACGGCTACATTCTCAGGAGGGGAGGGAGAGAATGGCAGCAGGAAAGGGTCAGAGGTCAGGAATTAAAGGTCACTCAACCTACCTCCAGCACTTGCTGCAGGCTTGGCTGACCATCCACCATGGCTTGAATAATCCCGGTGAGCTGAAAGAAAAGAGTAACAGCCGATGGATAGGAAAGAGGGTGCAGGGGCTTTGAGGTGAACCGGGTTCTGTCCTTTCTGTTTCTCTCCTTCTCCTGAAAAAGACTCTGACCTAGCACTGCTTTAGGCTCACAACCTAACTAGTAGCCTCAGAAATAAAGTGCCAGGGCGCAATGACAGCTTCCCCCACAAAATCTTGCCCTGAGATGAGGGTACACATATACATACTGACCACAGGGTATGTTCATTCCTGGTTCAGATGTCATTTGGCAAAAAGATCTGATTGTATGTGTCTTCTGTATTTGGTTAGCTCAATAACTTTCCACAAATTACAGTCTAAAATCGATTCAACTCCAAGGTTCACAAAAGTCCCTCTAACAAGTGGGGCACGCTCACGCAGGACAGGCGCACTTGGCTTCAAGTCCACCCCTATTCTGAGCCTCAACGCCCAGCATTTCCCTTGCTGCACTCTCCCTAACATCAGCGAAGCCCCACAGGCATCAGCCCTTCGTCCTGCACACTTGGTTCCTCAATGCCAACCAGCCAAGCAGGAAACCGAGTCACCTTTAACCAAGGGGAAGCTACGACCGGAAGGCCGAATGTCCAGAACCTGGTCTACAGAATGCCAGACCCAAGACCTATGCTCCACACAGGTCAGGCCTGGGTTCAAACAAGCTTGTTTTACAGTAAAAACACCCTCGAGCACAGACAGGGGCAGGCTGCCTCCCAGGATCTGGGGTGTGAGGCCCCCATATACTGGCACCAGCTGGAAAGTACCATGCCCTGCGTGCTCTGGCCACTTCCTGAGAGAGCACATTTCAGGCTTGCTTGGAAACTTTTTTTAAGTGTGGGGGGAGGGATTAAACTCCAATTAAACTATAATTACGTTTAATGAATACCAAATACCCAACTCAGAAACCGCTGGCTCTAAGAGGGAAGGTTATTTTCTCACAGCGACTTACATGGAATGATAATACACACCTTTTAGGGAAGAAATTTTCATTTTAAGAACGCTGAGTTCCTCTAGGTGGGTTTCTGTAGTTCATCAAGTCATTATTAGGTGGTATTTTAAGGAAGTGTAAGGACACAGCCACTCTATTTTATATTCCAGAAACTGTTTTTATATTAATCTGTATTTTAATTGGGTAACAGCTGCTGCCTACAGACTTCCCATGGTCTAAAAGGAAAATAAATTAGAAAGATTAACTACACTGTTGTTTCGCAAGGCTTTAACCCACAGCATGCCCACCCGGCTGGCACCTCCACATCCTTTCCTTGCTTTGGAGACCAAAGAACTGCCCAGCAGAGGGAGGGCCTGAGTCAAGGAGAGGAGGAGACCGTTCTCCGGGCTGGGGATGGGGTACAGATGGGGAAGTGACCTGGGTCAGCAGCTTCTGGTCAACAACTGCATTCACAGAGAGCATCCTATGTGCTGGGCCCTTTTCTAGGAACTAGGGATCCAGCAGGGAAGAAACACACAAAAACCTAGCCCCCATGGAGCATGTATCCCTCCTGTTCCCAGCTAGTAACCAGAGCCTGTACATCCTCCAGAGCCACACACTGAGCAGGCTGTGGCCTGTGTTTCCTCTCAGGCAGGCAAGGCCCAGGGAGAGTGAGCAGGTTTGTTCAAAGTTCCAGGGCCATCATCTAGATTACGGATATACCCACGTCCCCACTGCTGCCCATTCTGGCCCAGCTACTCTCCTGCTGGTCCTTCTAGGGCTCTCGTACATCCTCAAGCTTAAAGATGGGGCTTAAGGGGAGGACTATCCTGAAAAAGAGGACCTAGAAGCACTCTCACTTCTCAGAAAGCACCAAGGTCTAAGGTCAGTCTTGGGTCTGGTCTGAGTCCTGGGACAAGGTTAGGTCCACTCCTTTCTCTAGACTCCCGTCAAAGGTCACTCAGATGAGCCAAACTCCAAAGGGCTTCAGGAACGGCTAACTCACACAGGAAACCAATGGCACTCTTGTCAAGATTCTTCCTTCCCTGGAGAAGGGGCTTAGGTCAGCACCTATGTCACCCTATAAGCACCTATCTCGAGTCCCAGGAAAAGCAATGATATAGGGCACGAAAACCACTACACCAAAAAGGAAAACCAGAGCCAGTAGGTGGTGCGGAAGTTAAAGCAGCTGGATTCCACATGGCCAACTGTACAGTTTGAGTCCTGGACCCAGCAGCTTGGGAATCACACTGGGTGTGTGTGTGCATGTAAGCCCAAAATTCAGACAGGAGGAAGGATGAGAAGGGATTGTGACATGGCCATCCCTCTGGAGGAGTGCTTTCTCATTCTGTCTCTGGCAAGCACACACATCCTATACAAAAAAGAAGAAAGAAAGAAAAGAAACAAAAAGGAAAACCAGGGTGCTGCTGAAGTGTCCTGCTGCAGGATCCCTCACTGAAGACTAGGTTGGCATCTGGGGCTCGAGGTGGGGGTGGGAAGCTCCAGCATCCTAGGACTTTCACACACTCGAGTGCTGGCTCCTCCAGTCAGAATCATCAGGCTGGCAGGACTCTAGCGAGGTCAACTCCCTCTCTCTCCATGCCTTCCAGAAATCAGGCATTTTCACTTTTGGCCCAACAAACCTGGCTCACAGACTTGTTCACAGTTCCTAAAAGGATTTGAACTCAACCTCCAGGTACAGAGGCTTGAGCTATTGGCTTAATTAGATGCGACTTCTAGGGGAAGGCCTCACACACCTATATTAATCTCTCCAAAGACAGACTACCTCATATCAGCTCTGCCAAGGCACTGTATGAAGAGGTGAAATTAAGAAAGTTGGTCCCAGGGACCAGCATATAGTGTAATGGCTACATCGCTGGACTCCCACGTAGCTGACCACGGTTTGAGTCCTGGACCTGGTGGCTTAAACTCATGCCGGGTGCATGTGTGTGCGTGCGTGCCCAAGATCCTGAGAGGAGAATGGAGGAAAAGGGATTGCAGCGTGGCCATCTCCCCTGGGGGGTGATTTCTCGCTTTCTGTCTCTCTGCCTCTCTCTGTCTTTCTGGCAAGCGCATGCGCTCTATAGCAAAAACCTCTCCAAAAAATAAAAAAAAAAGAAGTTGGTTGGTCCCTATACCTGATACTGACAACCTGCGAGGCACCTGTAAGACTTACATAGGAAGCTGTAGGGAAGAAAGACAACTTTATAAAATGACTACTAGGAAGTTCTACTTTAGACCTAACTTAAATCCTTCATGCTATAGTTTGAGCCTATTCCCACTTCTGTTAACAAGTGTTTGTAGAAAGCTTTCACACTTTCACAGTGACAGGTACTAGAGCAATGCCAAGCATTATCAGGCAGAGAACCAGGGCTCATAGGCTAGAGCTCAGAGATCTTAACTACTTAAAGCAGGAGAGATGAGAGGAAGAATTATTGTGTGCTCTGTGGCTCCTTTCACTGAGGGATTACAGATTAACTCCCACTTCTCTAGACTCAGAAACCACCAGGCAAGGGGCTTTTGACCCTGACTGATAACAGAGCTGGTTACCGAGATTCCCTACTACACAAAGGCTTTGTCCAGGAGCAAACTGGCCTCAACATAAACACCAGCAACTATGGGACGCAGCTCAAGGAACTCAGTGCCAATAGCACGTCAGTATCTAGCACTTTTTCCTTCACAGTTTATCTCCAACACAATCGTATTCTGACACCAAGACAGTTTGTTGATTACATAAGCACTTGTCTCTGGTGTGCAATCTGATAATCAGACCCACTCTTTCTTCTCAGACAAAGAGACCAATAAATCTCACTCTTTATAAGTACAGGTGCAACACAAAGCCCTTTACTGGCATTTAGCAAAATGGCTATTTTTCTAGTTTTTTCACCACCATCATGACAAAAGACTGTACGTGGTCAGGGACGACGCCAAGGACCAGCTGCTAGAGCAGAGACCCGATAGAGTGGAGCAGATTCTAGGGGTCACAGAAAAGGAGTTTGGGGAAGAATGAAATACATCCCATCCTGTCTCTGCTGGAACCAAGTCTTCAGGGGGACTGACGACTGGAATTATGGAAGGATCACAAGAAGGCTGACAGCACGTCCAGTGCACAGAGCAGTAAGGGTGAAAGACTCACTCAAGGCATAATCCTCCTCCTTGTCGTCCAGCACTGGGCCTATCCCTCGCCTCACACAAGCATGTGCTCACGTGTGCAAACACGTCGTGTGCATATGCACACCTACACACAAGCTAGGATTCTTTTTTTGTTTTTTGAGAGGTTTTCGCTATAGGGCGCGTGCGCTCGCCAGACAGAGAGAGACAGAGACAGAAAGCGAGAAATCACCCCCCAGGAGGGATGGTCACGCCGCAATCCCTTCTCCTCCATTCTCCTCTTGGGATCTTGGGCACGCCCACACACGTGCCTGGCGTGACTTTTAAGCCACCGGGTCCGGGACGCAAACCGCGGTCAACTACGTGGGAGTCCAGCGACATAGCCATTACGCTAACTGCTGGTTCCCGAAGCTAGGATTCTTAAAGAACTTCTTGTGCACAAAGAATAAATCCTGCCAGAGGAGTTGCTTAGATACAATCTGGAAGTTCAGGGTTGTTCCTCACGCTTATTAGTGGAAGATGCCCTCTGACTGGAATGACCTCCATCCCTGCTCACAAAGGCAGCTACTGCCAGTGTATGGGGCCTTGGCACGACAGCCCCCAGCCTATGCCCGTGCTGCCCTCTGTGGTGCAATTCCACTTGGTATGGAGACAGGGCAGCATTTAGGTGACTGAGGATTTCCAAAGGAGGCTTTGTTTACTCAAAAGAGCAGAGCCACAGTATTCTGGAATAACAGCTGGACGACAGTAATTCATTTCAGGAAAATGTACCAAGTGTTCACTTGGAACCAGACCCTAATGATGGGACAGAGATAGATCGGGTCTAGTTTCTTTTATATGTGTGTATGTTCATCCTTGGGTGAAACTTCCCAAAAAAATTAAACATGTTTTTATCATAGTCTCACAATCCTTCCTCTCCTCCCCAAAAAACAGCAGCAACAGCCCTGTTCTGGGAGGGGGAAAAAAAACCTCTTTTCCTGAGACTCCAGGGCACTCACTCCCACCAGGATTGAGCTCCAGCAGCACGCTGGTCCATTCCTAAACAGCAGCAACCTTTCCAAAGTTTGGGCTATCTGTCTATGCCAGGCAGCCTAGCCTCACAGAACTAGAGTGCCCAATGGCCAGACTGAACCCAGAGAAGGGAAAGAAGAGGGCACTCGGCTTTTAAGTCAGCAGGGGGCACAAGTAATTGGTGGGTTCCTTCCATTCTTTCCCATTAAGAAGGGGATTTTATTCATCATTAAAATAGTGATTTTGGCGGGAACCAGCAGTTAGCGTAATGGCTATGTCGCTGGACTCCCACGTAGTCGACCGCGGTTCGCGTCTCGGACCCAGTGGCTTACAACTCACGCCGGGCGCGTGTGCGTGCGTGCCCAAGATCCCGAGAGGAGAATGGAGGAGAAGGGATTGCGGCGTGACCATCCCCCCTGGGGGGTGATTTCTCGCTTTCTGTCTCTCTGTCTCTCTCTGTCTGTCTGGCGAGTGCACGCGCCCTATAGCAAAAAACCTCTCCAAAAAAAAAAAAAAAAAATAGTGATTTTGGGGTCAACCAGTGGCGTGGTGGTTAATGCAGCTGGATCTCAAGTGGTCAACTGTGAGGTTCAAGTCCTTGACCCAGTGGCTTGAAAAACAAGCCAGACATGTGTGTATATATGCCCAAAATATGTAGAGAAGAACGGAGAAAGGACTGTGGCATGGCTATCTCCTCTGGGTTGCTTTTTCACATTTCCCCCAGCCCCCACCTCTGGCTCTCTCCAGAGAGCACAAGTGCCCTATAGCAAAACTAACAACAAAAAAAGGTGATTTTCACAAGGGGCAGAAAGAACAGACTAGCACCCCCTGGTGGTAGAGGTAATTCCCAGGGGAAAGGGGTAAAACTGGAAGGAACAGGAATTTTCACATCATCCGGTGGAACAATAGGCTAAGAGTAAACACCTTGGCAGATGGGTGCCTACAAGAAAAGGCCCTCCTGGGTCGGGTGGCAACACTGACATAGTCCAGGAGCAGCCTCATGCCCACTGAGCCCTTACACCAGTGTCAGGCAGGTCCTTCCCAGCCTCCACCGCACCAAGAGATTGTTTTGGAATTACTCAAGAACATCTTTCCTCCTATTTGACACACATATAAAAGGCAGGTCTCTAAATGAAGGCTCAAATGTACCTCAGCCCCAAATTTTTAAAAGATTCCAGAAACACCCATGTTTCCCAACATCTCTGCTACTGCACAGTCTTGGCCTGTGATCCCACCACGGTCTGTTGGCTACCACAGAGGGCATGACACATATCACAGGGAAAACAGTCACAAAAGGCCCATCTCCCAACAGTCCTGAGAGTCAGAACTCTCTGGGGTTCCACCACTCTGCCAATTGCTCTTTTGATCTTCCAGCAAGCATTAAATCTCAGTCCCAGTTTTACAATCTACAAAATGGGGTTAATACCAGCCTGCTGGCAAGGTGCCAAGTTCAGCACCAGCCTAGGATAAGGACATCTTACCTTGGCCAGCCCGTCTGCAGGCTCCACTCAGATTGCTGTTCTCTTTCCTTGGTGACAGAATGTAATTCCCTCAAACTCAATCGAGGCTTCACGCAGGGCCACTTTATCAAAGGGCAGAGTAACATCTCTAGAACTCTAAGAAAGCCTGTGCAAAATCTTTCCTTGAGAGAGTCTGAAATTTTCACCTTTTGCCAAAGGGCCCTAAGGGAAAGGGAAGTGCCTCAAAAACACCATCCTGCTCCACACCAGGAAGGATGAGGATGACAAGGAAGGGACAATTCTGGTGAAATGCAATGAATGCAGTGGCCTAAGTGGAATGGCAGATATAAAAAGCCAATTGCCAGGGCCAGTGTGCATCTGCTCGTAAGACTTAAGCTTTCCCCAAGTGGCCTTGAATAGAGTACCAGTGATCCCAAAGCTCCTCTCCCAGCAGCCCTTGCTGCTCACCTCTTGGGTCCTTACCTCTGTACAGAAGGGGGTAAGCTGCGGATGGACTACAGGCTGGACATACATGTGAAAGGTAGACTCAATCTCCATGGTCCGGCCATTTAACTTCAGGATGGGGAATTCGATGATTTCCTGGAATGCCAAAATGCAGAAAAGGTAGAAAAAGTTATTTTAACCAGCCATTTCAAACAATAACTCCAAGTCAAGAAAGGATGAGTGTGTTAAACCCAATGGCTCCTGAGCTACAATCTTAACCTGCCACTGCTAGTACACTCAGGTTCCAGGGCTAGACACAGCCCCATGCCCACTGTTTTAGAAAGGGAAAAGAACACAGCAGTATAATCCAAAAATATAGCCAGTTTTCCCTAACTGATGTTCTATCAATAGAAGAGACCTGTTCGTTTGAGTTCCTAAAAGTTAACCCTTCTTCCCCTTGCCCATATCCCTGTCCTGGAATGGGTCTGGATCTCCAGCCATCTAGACACCAGTCTTTTGGCCAATGCATATATTTCCTCATATGAAGTTCAAACAGAGCTGGCGAGTTTCTTCATTGGTTTTTATTAAAAAAAAAAAAAAGAAAGAAAGGAAAGAAAGAAAGAAAGAAAGAAAGAAAGAAAGAGAGATAAATAATAAATAAAGCCAAAGGGGATACCAAAGAGAAGGAAAAAATGGAATAGTAATAATAGGAGCTAGTGTCTCCCACCTTTCCTTCAGGCATATATCCTCCCCCACCCGCCTCCCCCCACCCAATCGTTTAGCCAGCCCTTCCCAGCCCACTGGAACGTAATAGAAGAGGAGGAGGAGGAGTGACAATTTGTTTGGTGTCTCTAAGATTAATTTGTCTCCGTTATTTAATAGAGATGCACAGCACCAAGGTCCTGGTGTGCAAACAGGCTTGCAGAACGCTGGCCGTGCAGCACACCTCATACATCGCTCCTAGGAAGGGAGGAACGCACCAGAGGGGGGAGAGGGCAGGAGAGAGCACAAGTGCGCCGAGAGAAGACAGAAAACAAGGAGAGAGAATAAAAAAAATTATTGCTTTTTAATATTCAAAAACAGTTTGCAAAATTTAATCAAAGCAGAGGAAAAGCTAACATTTTTACCACTTTGACATTTTTATTAGTGCTTTCATAAATTTTTAAAACATGAATGGAATTAGTTTACAACACAAAAAAACTGCCCTGAAAACATCTGGAAGAGACAAATAGGAAATAATAAAAAAAATAAATAAAAGCAAAACCCTCTGAGTAAAATTAGCATATGGAAAAGGCCTCCACTGCAGTAAGGGAAAGGGGGCTTTGCCCACCCCGTGGCCCCAAGAGTCAGTCTAGTGGCCTCCCTGCCCCAGATTCCCTGTTCTGAAGAGGGCCTTTCCAGTATCGCTGAAATGAAGGCAAACTGGTTCTCTCCAGAGACAGCCTGGAGAAGCAGCACAGAGACTGATGACACCTGCCGATACTTAGGAAATGAATGGGTGGGAAGACAAGGAGAAATAGTCAATCTCCTTGAGGTTCCAAGGAACCCAGGTATCCTCCCCCTAAAACATACTAATATTGGGCCTGTTGTTAACACATCTATTTCTGTCCAACACTTAACAGCAGGACTGAATACCAAATCAAAGCAGTCAGACTTCATGCCAGAGACATTCAAAGGTTCTGGCTGCCTGGTCTTCCTGGGCTGAGCCCCAAAGATGGAAAGCTGATAGGAGCTTATTGCCAGAGAAAGGAAGGACAAAACAGCTGCGAGGCTGAGGCAGAGGGCCATGAAAGGAGGCTACCTGCTGCTTAACACTGCTCCTCCCAATGTGAAGAGTCAATTTCCTGAGTCTCCTGCTCCCCACAAAGCATTACAAAACAGGCCCAGTAGAGGGGGGTTTTGCTCTGATAAACAAAATTGACGCATACACACAAAACACACGGGTCCCCCTGAAAAATCAGACATCCCAGATTTCCAAGCACCAACTCTAAGGTGTGGCCCATTCAAGCCCCACTCATGTGACTTGAACTTCTGAAATATCCTTCCTCCTCCACTAAATACAGACATAAATCCCCAACAAAGAGGGCTCTACAGCCTGGTAAGTTTGGCTGCCCTAGTGTCCAAGGAAACAAATACAGCCAGCTCCTCACTAACAATGTTAGCTGGGCCCACAATGAAATTTAACCTGTGACACAACTGTACTTTTCATTTAAACTTTCATTTGGAGAGAAGCAGTGTTTGGAGACCTGCAGTTTGTCCTGCTAATAAAGACAAGTGTTGGGACCTTTAAGGATGCCATTCATCTTTGGTTTTTATTAAATTCAATTTTCTTAAGCCCATGATACATTATGAAATTTAGAGTTGACATTCCTCTGGAAACAAAAATATCTATCAGACATAAATAGGAAAAAAAACCTCTATTACCAAGAATTTATGATTTAAAGTTGATCTCTTTTCACTTTTTTTACAAGCACACGGTTTGTTTTAGATATCTGAAATGTTTTTATAGATCTAAAATTTCATTAGTATTTATTATAAAATGGAACATGCTTCAGCTCCCACCCTGACCAGCACCAAGTCATCTCTGAAAAACTTGGCTTTTGGAAACCAGCAGTTAGCGTAATGGCTATGTTGCTGGACTCCCATGTAGTCGACCGTGGTTCGCGTCCCAGACCTGGTGGCTTAAAACTCACGCCGGGCGCGTGTGCGTGCATGCCCAAGATCCCGAGAGGAGAATGGAGAAGGGATTGCGGTGTGACCATCCCCTCTGGGGGGTGACTTCTCGCTTTCTGTCTCTATGTCTCTCTCTCTCTGTCTGGCGAGTGCACGCGCCCTATAGCGAAAACCTCTCCAAAAAAAAAAAAAAACTTGGCTTTTGCGTTTCCCCACTGCAGCTCATTATCCAAATTTGCCTGTCGGGGGCTTCCTCACCCACAAGGAAACAGAATCAACCCAAGTGCTCAACTAAGGGTCATCTCCCAGAGAGGAAGAAATAGCCTCAGCTCCATGCCAAAAACAAAAACAAAACAAAACCTGTAGATCCCAGAAATGCCTTGGCATTGCTGGCTTATCAGCTCAGCCTTCTCCCCAAGACCAACAAGAGAGACTTTCAAGTGTCAGTCTCATAAAAGGACTTTGCAGGGACCTACCTCAGCAGCATCAGAGGCTGTTTTAACAAGGAGTCTACACAGTGGCATATTCATCTGAGCTGATAAGGATGCAAAAGGGACCTTCTGTAGAAGACCCTCTGAGAAGTCAGAGCAGAAAGGATCTCACTTAAGTATTTATCTTCCCATATTGCCCAGCCAGCCCAGAATCTCAACATATTGGCCTCAACAGCCTAGCCTTCTGAAAGGAGCCTCCATCTGCACTAAGTTGGCACGACTCTATAGCCAACGCACCTGGGGCATGCCAGACATTTCCTCGACAGTTTTTATCTGATAATGATCAGAGACGTAATCCCAACATTACAAGTTGATGGCATCGATTCTAAGCCCAGGATTTGTGAACATGTGCCCAAGTGCCAGCTTCTAGGTCCAGTTAGTCAGATAATCAAACTATTATTCCTGTCCCTCTCCTTTTCCCTCACCCAATTTCATCATTCCCCTAGGAAGAGTTTGTTTTAGGACAGTTGTCTGCTTATGTAAAGTAGCTCCGGAAGGAAGGAATAACTTGCATTTACCAGCCCTCTTTCCTTCCACTAAGGATGGTCCCACAATTCCTTACTTTTGTGTGCCTTCACATTCAACTACACTACCTGAGCGCCTTCTTTTTTTTTTTTAAGAATATTTTTATTGAACTTTATTTATTTTAATTTGACCAGAGAGGGACAGAGTAAGAGTGAGAGTGAGAGAGAGAGAGAGAGAGAAAGAGAAAGTGAGAAAGCAAGTCACCAGGCCCAGGACTCAAACCACAGCCAGCCATGTGGGAGTCTAGAGCCCTTAACCACCACACCACCTGCTAGCCCCCTGAGCTCCTTCTTTGTGTAGGACATCATACAGGTGTTGGAGTGGGATTTAGAGATACAGCCAGTTTTTGCTTGGAGAACTGAAATGCACACACTAATGAGCAGGAAAGACAAGTGAACAAATAATGAAGAGTGCACTAGGATACTTAGTTATGGTTTCCCATGTACAAACATGTACTTTCACATTTATCTTCTTCTTCTACCCTTACTAGTCCTGGGAAATAGGTAAGCTCATCATCATTATCACCATATACTATGAGAGACCTACTATTTACCAGGCAGGGGTGAATGTGGACACAGATGAATACAATGACATGTGGCACCTCTCTTTGAGATGCTAAGAGTCTGGGCAAAGGATGGAGAGGACCTGGTCTCTAACACTCACCAAGACACGTGGAGAGTGGAATCACCTCATTTCTTCCATTTTATTGTTCACTATGTAGCAGACACTGTGCTAAGAGCTAATAAGAATGATCTCATTTATTCCTTCTAACACCTCATGAGGTAGGAATCATTATTAATCCCTATTTCACAAATAAACTAAGGCACAAAGAAGTTAAGTCACTTGGTCACTTGCTCATGGTTTTACTGTTAGTATGAGACAAGCTGGGACTCCAAACAGGAAAAACAAGCCTTAAAGAGAGTAGGAGTACCAGCTTTCAAAATCTGAAGGGTTGAGGAAGATCTGACTCTCTTAACCGGAAAGGCTATCCTGTAGGGAACTTGGTTTACTATGTCCTAGAATGAAAGGCTGTTCTCAAACTGTGAGAACAATGAACGTGGACTACCCAAGCAGAAAGTCCTAGAGGGCTGGTATGGCTGCAGTCACCCAGATGGCTCTGGGTTAAGAGCTCAGGAGGGCAGGAGCCATGAGCCCTCAGCTTGCATCTCCAGCACCTACCTCCCCTTCTGGCACATAGTCCTCACTCTCTCAACTCTAGCTGAGTGGACATATGAAGGGTGGAAGGTGGATGACAAGTGCTTGGCTCTAACAAAAGATATTATGCTTTCACAGAACTTGCTCACAGGATCAGAGAGTTGAAATGACCTAAAGATGATAAAGATGCTAGGTGGTAGAGACAGGATTCAAACTCAGACATTTAACCCTCCAAAGCATCTTCTGTCAGATCCACTCTCTCATCTCTAAGTGACATCTTCCCTCAATTACTACAAACTACTAAATCCCAGTTTTTCTTCAGGTAGTCAACTGTCCCGTTTGACACGGACCAAGAGTTTCCCGGAACACAGAACTTTCAGTTCTAAAATTGGGACCATTGGTCACTATAGACCATTAACAACCTACCTACCTACATCATTAGGTTGTGTCGTAAATCAAAAAAGCTGTTCTGCTGATGGTGGATGGAAATGGGCTACACCCCAACTGAGGACAAAAATCTCAGAATTTGGATTTTTTTAAGTATCCAAGGTTTCAAAACTATTGGTATCTACTGGCTCTCTCAAAAAAATGTCAACTGCAAATTTTTTTTTTGGAGGGGAAAGAAACAGAAATAAAAAGGAAGCAACAAGCAAATAATCATTTACCTTTTTAAGTGAGTTGGAGCCGAGGTTTTAAACTCAGCTGCTTTCTAATTGCTCAACTGGGAACCCCAGTGACTCCCCTGATAAACAGAGGACAAAACCATAACAGCATTTCAAATGAAATTTCACACCCACAATCAGTGGATTATAAGGCATAAATGCATAGGTTGCTTTCAGGGTATTCAAACTCCCTTCAAGTAAAGTATCTGCAGTGATATGACTATATTTGAAGATAGAACAATAACAAAAGGATGTTTTAAGTAGAAGGGATTTAGATTAGACTATTAGAATTCGTGACAGTGGCACTGGGGTTTAACAGTGTAGCATTCTAGTCCTTTTTTCCAAAGCATATATTCTCTGCCTGAGCTGATGCTTCTATGGTCCTATCTGAAATAAAGGAACAGGCGGGTCATTTTTCATGGCTTTCTCCCTCAACCTAGGAAGAAAGAGCTGGCATGCCCTCAATTTAGAGACAGGGACAACTAATCTATCCTTTCCTTCTGCCCTCTGAAGAAAATTCATTCCAAAAAGTATGGACCTCTGCACTGAAAGGTTTAATAAAATCCAAAAGCTACCCCCTACCACACGGTAGAAAAAGCAGTACCAAGAAAACATGTGCATTTTATCCAAATAGGATAAAAGTCACATGCAAATGTCGGCTCTTTCTCCAAGGGAAGGAGGAGCCCCCAGGCCACAGGGAAGAGGGTTAAGTTGGATGGGAGAAGTGAGGGCTACACTAGGCAATGAGGCATGGTTTGCTTAACAGTTTCTCCCTTGGAAACACACACACACACACACACACACACACACACATTTTATGCACAAGGAGCTTATTTCTTAAACAAACACTCGTGGTTTTGATTTACACCACAGCCTGCTCCTAAATAATTTATGGCGGGTTAAATTTATTGCCGAGCCCTGGCTGGCTGCAAATTCGAATTGCCAAATAATTAGATTTTAGGGCAAAGCTTATAAATTACCCGTCGATTTGTCCGGACTTGTTTGTCAGTTGCTTTGTGCTTCGGGTCATCTTTGGCATTTGGCTGTTTGGGTTTTAATTGCTGATTTACACTTTGACAGATGAGAGCTGATGTTCGAAGTTTCAGGACAAGGAAGGGTAAAAAATCGGAGCTTTAGAAGGCTGATTTTTCACCTACATGTCCCCCACTACCCATTCCCATAGACCCCCAAAGCAATTAAAATGTAAAAAAAGAAGCTGAAAATAGACACTGCTATTCTTTATTCGAGGACGTAGAGTGAATTATAATTTACTTTTACTGAAATCTGAATTTAAAAAAAATAATAAATGAAGGAAATCAAAAGTCTTAGATGCCATATCCTCACCCAGGGGTGTGCAAGCCTGTGTCGATTCTGTGAGCACGCAACTCTGAAACAGCCTCAGTTCACATATTTGTACATACTCAATTGTAAATAACTTCAGATATTAGCGGCCTCTGTGAAGTCAAACCTTCAGGGCAGCAAAAAACCAAATTATATCTTTGTAGCTACCTGTATACATGTATTTGTCAAGAAATTAATTTAAACAAATCTCAGGTTGTGTTCAGGAGAGGTCCCTGGAGGCTGCACTGAGGGAGGGCATGGAAGTGGGAAGGGTGCCAAGCCCAACTTCCATTCCAGTGGAGGAAAGACAAATCTCTCTAGGTAGTGCCCTGGCTTTATCTACTATTGACAGAGGGCCTGAAGCTTTCTCTGTGTTCCCCAGAGAAGCAGGGCCTGCCTCCCAGCCACTTGTTGTACCCCAGTGGCTTACTACGAAGCCATGGCTCAGAATAATACTGTACTAACTCTCCTGATGAGAACGTACACATATGGCCATTACATGCCAGGTGCATTCTGAGCACTTAGATATAGATTCATTTTATCCCCACATCGGTCCTAAAATTGTTGAGTATCCCTTATTGGTACTATAGGATGAGTATCTATCATTTGAAATGCTTGGAGCCAGAAGTGCTTTGGATTTTGGAGTTTTCAGATTTTGGAATATTCATATATACAACATGAGGTATGGAGGTACAAGTCTAAATGTGAAATTCATTTATATTTCATATATACCTTACACACATAGCTTGAATTTATACAGCAGTTTTGTACTGTACTATTCTGACTATGACCTGTCACGTCAGGTCAAGGTGTGGAATTTTCCACTTACGGTGCCCTGCTGACACTTTAAAAATTTCAGATTAGGGGGCCAGCTCCGTAACCTCATGGTTAAGGGAGCCAGATCCCACATGACAGACAATGTAGTTTGAATCCCAACCCCAGTGGCTTAAGTGTGAAAAACACACTGGGCATGTATGTGTGCATGTGCTCAAAATCCAGATAGGACGGAGAAATGAAGGAGAAGGGATTGCAGTATGACAATGCTACATTAGGGGGTGCTTTCTTCCTCTTCCTCTCTCTGTTTCTCTGTCTCTCTCTCTCTCTGGAAAGTGAGGTGCCCTCTAGTAAATTTAAAATCAGTATTTTGAAGCACTTCAGATTCTGGATTTTCAGGTTAGGGATGCTCAACCGTTATCAGTAACCACATTTTGCCAATTAGGCAACGGAGGCATAAAGATTAAAAAGTAAGTTGCCTAAGGTCATACTGCCATTAGGTGGTAAGAACAGGATCAAATCCAGAGAGTCCAGCTCAGGAGTCCACACTCTTAACCATTCTGTGTACTGCTTCTCATCAAAACAGCCTCTACTTCAGCCCTCCTCACTTTGGAGGCTGAGTCCATATTCCGGGACGCAGGCACATTCAGCTAAAGTCTGTGCAATCAATCATCCAACAAGGTGGGGGGAAGTCATATAACTTGCTCAGCCTTATAAGATGAATCAGAGACTTGGTTAGACAAAGACCATTTTTCTGATCAACTCAAATACTACCCTAAAGATACACCAGTTGTGCTAAAGCGAAGGAAGTAACAGGTGAGCCAGATAGGACCAAGCCCACTCATGCAGAGTTCTGGTCCTAGTCTAGGAACCCAGAGAAGCTGGCTGGGCTTCAGGAGGCCTTGCTCAATTTCCAATCCACAGCACCAGGGATTGCTGTTCTCTTCACAGAAGACTGCATGCCCACAAGGTGGTTCACAGATTCCCTGTTCTCTGTCCACACCTGATGGCCAGAAGTTAGGACAAGTTGGCATAGCAGATAAAAATCACTGAATAGTCAACAACCAATACACAGCCTGACGTCTTGCCCACAATGCAACAAACCATTCTCACAGGTTGGCTCGTATGATCCCACATCTCTGCAAGTAGGCAGGAATTGCCCCCCTACTTTATAGATGAGAAAGCTAAGGCAACCAGTGGGTTTCAAACCGTAGTCCCTCATAAGCAGCATCCTGGGAACCTGTTAGAATACACATTCCTGGCTTCCACCCCAGACTTTCTGAATGGAGGCCCTACGGGTGAGGACAGGAATCTTTGTTTTAGCAAGTCTTCCAGGGGATTCCGATGCTCACTGAAATTGGAGGAATACTAGTCCAGACTGAAGCAGTGTTTCTCACACTTCAAATAACCTGAAGATCTTGTCAAACTGCAGCTTCTATTTAGCTCTGGAGTAGGGCTTGATATTCTACAATTCTAACATGCTCCCAGGTGAAGAGGATACTGGTGGTTCTGAGACCACACTTTGAATAGCAAAGGTACTGTCTAAAACATCTGCTGTGACTAGCTCCTTATCACAGAGGTACTGACCAAGTGAGAACCCAGAGCCCAAGGCCCAAGGCTCTCAGCTCCTCTCTCAGAACCAATCTTACTTGGCCACTCTTAAGCACCTGGGGCAAGCCCTTTAGATCTGCCAACCATCCCTGGTTCCTGCCATCATATATTTCTTCCTTCTTGCTGAGGGATATGGGAGGAAAAACCAGCATACCACATCCCAGAACATCATATAGAACAAGGTGGCACATCTCTGTTAAAGAGCTAGAGATGTCTTCCTTTCATGGCAATGCCTGTGGCCTTTGGGAATACAGTCCAGACCAGAAAATCAGCTACCCAGAGTGCTCAGCATACTGTTTTCTCAGCCCTCCAAAAAACACCTCCTTCTGAACAATTAGACCAAACAGAAGGGCTGGATATCTCTCCTATGAACACCTCTCATTACATACACGAGCCTGGAGCTTATTTATCTTACTACTTCTAGTCCTAAGAACGGCCTTTCTAACACTGGCCATGAATCTGGAACAGGATCGGAGATCACTGAAATTCTTACATATCCTGAGGCACCAACCTGGGAACTTCTTGCCAATATCACCAACTGCCATTCTACACAATCACCATAAACTTCTTTTCAGGCCTATCCCTGATGGTGTTAATCTGTATTGTGACCTTCCCAGCGAAAACAGGCCTTGTCAAAATGGCATGTTTTGGGGTTAGACAGTGGCACAGCAGTAAAACACAACACTGCACAGCTGACTCACATAAGAAGGTTTGGGGTTCATATCCAGAGAATTCCCTGAGTATGCCAGGCATGCGCACACTCATGCTCGTAGGCTGGCTGAGGCTAAGGGTGAGTCACAGTACCAAGACCCCACTTGGGGTGCCGTCCCTATGTCTCTGTCTGTCTTGGTCCTTCTTGTTCGTGAAATAATAAACTTCTTAAAAAATGACATTTCTTCCCATTTATCCCCCATTCCCAACTAACTAATAATCCCTTCCAGTTATCGGCTGGCTTTTCAAATGCTGCTAGTGCTGAAAAAAATACTCATGAACAATGCAGACAAAATCCCTGGATGCCATTTCCAGACACCACAATCTCAAATCACAGCTCTCATTTTTTCACACTTTGAAGACCAAGACTCCAAGCTTTCTAGCTAGTTACCATCCTATCTACCAATCTATCACTATTTACCTCCCCTAGGCCAATGGCTAAACAGTGCATCAGACAGATCCCAGAAGAGTAATTTCTTACATTAACACTAAGGACCTCTCCTACAACAGTTCTCCCTGTTGGGGATCTTCAGCTCAAAGCTTTCCACCTATATCAGCTTTGGATTCCTGACTTTATTCCTTATCAAATCTCTTAACACCACTGACTCTCCAGTCACCCCTAGTAACCACGGAAGTTACAAGCTATGGAAGAGCATGGTTCTCAAGGTTATTTCTTTTCCAGCATGCCAAAGGGTGACATACATAACTTCTCTCCATTCCCACTACCTCCACCTTATTCCAACCCACTAGTATCTCTCAAATAATGCATCTTTTTCAAGCAATTCATCCTAACTGGTTTTCCTCTTTTAAAACAAACAAACAGCAACAGGGTCTTGCTACATGACAACACTTTGGCCTCAGCCTCCCAAGTAGCTGGAACTCGAGGTAAGTAATACCACACTGGGCTTTTAGGGTAGGCTGGGATTTGAATTCTGGCCTCCCACGTGGACTCAGCCTTCTGAATAGCAACATCTACCAGGCCACACTGCTGTGGCTAGGGCTACATCCATTTTTAACCCGTTGGAACATCTTCCTCTCCATTTCCATGAACTCTGGCTTGCAACACCTATTTCTGTTTCTTATCTTCTACTCAACTGTCTAGATATTTCTTGGGTTATGTCCTGATAAGTGCTTTCTAAGTTGAAAATAGTGTAAGTGTAAAATGCATTTTATACACCTAACCTACCAGTCAGTATAGCTTAGACTAGCCCACCTTAAACATGTTCGGAATACGTACGTTAACCTACAGTTGAGCAAAACCATCTAACACAAAGCCAAATTTATAATAAAGTATAAAATACTTCATGTAACTGATTGAGTACTGCACTGAGAATGAAAACCAGAATGGCTGTATGGGTACTTGAAGTACAGTTTCTACTGCATGTATATGACTTTCACACTACTGTGGTAAAAAAAATCTTAAGTCGAAACATTGAGTCAGGGATTATCTGTCTTCTCAAACTTCCTTTTCTGACACATCACCTTTGCTTCTAACCTCTCTGTGGACTCCGCACACTCCTTTATTCTCAGCAGCACTGCCATTTCCTAGTAAGAGGCCTTACCAAAATTCAGCCCTCAGATTAGCACTTGGCAAGAATGACCTCCCCAGAACTAGACACTGACCACAGCTCTGAAACAGAAGTAGAGCCACCACATTACTGTCTTCCTGCCAAAAGACCTTCAAGATCTCCCACTGACCAGCAACATGCAGGGACAGGATCAAACCAGTAGCCCATTCCCAGGCACCTCTACTTCAAAATAAAAACTTCCCTGATGTTTGTCTTTCCTTCCAGAGTCTCCTTTTGGTTCTCACAGCACCTAACAAGGCTTTGCTCATGGTCACACTCAGTACATACAACCCCCTGCTCACCCTTCTGCTGCAGACCTGCCAGCCAGGGGCGTTAGTATCAGTCTGGGAATATTCTTGTCTCAGGCTTTTAGATTGTAGCTCAATTTTCACAGCTAGAGCTCAAAACTCATCACATAAATGTAAAGCTGTGGGGGCTTTTTAAACATTGTATACACCAAGGATAAGAGGATAAAAAATAATCATCCCAATGGCATCTTAATCAAAATGATACAGGATGCTTTTTCCCAGGGAGACACAGAGATGAAGAAAGTGTCTCCTAATATCAGTTTCCTCATGTCAAACAACCAAGATGGGTCTACAGAAAAATGTAATCAATAGAGGGGAGAGGAAAAACAAGACAGGAGGGGGCAGGGAGAAGTGATGCCTATGCACTTATTCTAAACGATCCTCTGGGCTGCAGTGCAGCCACCTTTCCCCACCTGCTGGCTTTCTTTCTGTGGCTGTGTACCTGTTGCTGCTGCTCAGAGGGGAGCTCGACCTCCACCCCCATGCCCTCCAGTTACCTCTGTTTTTTGCCTATCTTCCCTTATTACCCAGGCCCTCTGCCTCTTCATTAATCCTTCTACTCCTCTACTTCTACTATTCCCTCAATGTCAGTTACCCAGCTAGCCAGCTGTTTTCTATTTCAAGGGTCTAAACCTCTCTAGTCTATTGACATGGGTCCTTGAAGATCCAGACCCAAATTCCCAGTACTTGGGGGCTAGGGAAGAGAATCATGTCACTCTCTAGCCCTTGCCTTCCCCTAGAGACTTAACAGCCCACCCAACTGCTACCTTCAATGACAGCTCAAGTATCAGATTAGCCTCCCTGACAATACCTCAGAGCCTTGGTTAGTATATTTCCACTCTGACCTTCCCCTCCTGCCCATACCTAATTGACTAAAACTCTCTTAACCTTCTTCTAGCCTCTCACTTACAGAATTCCAGTAAGACCTTCCAGCTTGAACGTGAGAAATTCCATGCAACTGATACAGATAATTCAACTGACTGAATGGTGAATTGGTTTGCCAGGTTCAGTCTTCATTCTCCCTCTCCCTCATTTTCCACATTCTCACCAATGAGCCTGTAATCAAGGTCAGTTTTGGGGGGCTTAGGCCAATTCATCCTGGTTTATATGCTGTGAGCCCCTTTTTTTTTTAACAGTTCTGAGAAGCCTCAGGCTGACTTAGTTTTCTCCAGTCTCCTAAATGTCTTATAATGTGAGGCCTATGGGACCCCTCCCCACACTAAGAGCAGGTGATCACCCTGTCCTCCATGCCCTCACTGTACTAAGCCCTCACCTACGTAATGTAGTTACCACACCGCTTCTGGTTGTTACATCTTTGTCTATCCTCCTGACTGTGAGCCCCTTGAGGGTAGGGACAAGTTTGTATTTCTTTCTATCTCCAGCATTTAACACAGAGCTTGAAGTTGCTATCTAAGGAGTAAAAAGAGGCCTTTTATTGCCTCTAAGGTGGTCACAATGAGGTCTTTCCCATTCTTTGCTGATTTAGTTGGTTTTGTCAGGTCCAACAAAAACTTTAAAAGGCAGCTCAGTGTCACTGCTATTTTACAGTCCCTGATTTCATTCACCATTTATCAATGGCACTATTCTTTAACTCTTCCCCTCCACCAACCTTAGCCCAGTGACTAAAACAAAATCTGCATTCCTACAGCTGTCTGGGCTCTAGGGACGCCACCAGGATAATAAGAGGCTAGGGGGGACGTTTCCTGATTTGCACTAAATTATGTGATGATTTTGTTACCAGTGACCCAGTGCTCCCCAAGGAAAGCTCCTGGCCACCCCAGGCAACTCCACAGCTTAACTACACACTATGGCAGCTAAAAGGCATCAACACTGGGGAAGGTGGAGAAGCAGTCTGAATAGAGCAAATAAACCCACTTCGATCGGGCCTCTGCTATGCCAAACACACGCGGCAGCTCCACCATGCATCAGCGCTCCATGCCCTGAGATGTATATTTTACTTCTGCATTGCTATGTCTGCTCCAAATAAAGACAGGCCCTTCGGCTTTCATGTAGAGTTAACAACACAGCCAAGACCTGGACACAGCAAATGCTTGTTCCCATTCAGGGAGCACCGATGAGAAGCCCCAGTGAGAGTCAGGGGAGGCCCATCCCTATGAGAGACCACCAGGAAACTCCAGCCTGTGGAGGAAGATGGTTTTGGAAGGGGGAGGGGGAAGCATCATATTTACAGAGACAGTGACAAAAGGGACAAAAGGGCCTAATGAGCAGCCCCATTTCCACCACCATCACTAGCCACCAAAATAGGAATTCATTTATAGTGACCCTGGAAGGAGAGATGTGTTAAAGCAGAGAAAGAACTAAAAAGAAAGGCAATAATTGGTCTGATGGGCAGGGGAAAAATTATTCCAGGAGTCGGGAGCCTGTGCAAGAACACTTACAGCTCGCACAGTCGTCATAACTCAGCCCCCTCAAGCATTTTGTGCTCTGCTTATGGTGTTAACTTTAATGTCTTAACATATAACACCATCCACACTAACACAAAATACTACACACGCCAGATGAGGCTGAGTTATAGTTGCTGGGGGAAGCATAACTTTGACTTTCCTGATTTTGGTGCATTTAATCTCAACCATAATGTTACATTAACGTCGGTTTTGCATTTCATTTCCCAGTTTAGAAGAATAGCGTCAGCGCCTTCTCTTGTCTGTACTGAAAAAAAGTGCAGGCTGACAGGCCACAGGCAGAGGGACCTCAATCCAAGGACCACAACCCAATTTCCTGCTAAAAAGCCTGGCCCAACCCTTCCAACTTAGAGGAGCTGCAACCAGGACAAGTGAATGGGGAGGGCAGGATGAGTTCTTTCTCCAGAGAACTGCCTTTCCGTCCACTTCGAGAGGATAGGAACCACGCACAGAGAGAAGAAAAGAAGCTAAATATGGTGCAAAGAGCAATGGGGGTGAGGGGCAGAAGGGAGATCCTGCCTTCTTTCAGCCTTGAATGGAGGAATGAGGAATAAATAGTTTGATTTGTAGGGATCTTAACCAATTTCCTGTAAAGTTTCCCAAAATGTCTCTTTCACAAAAGACTAATAATGATGTGCCAGCTCTGGGTCAAACTGAAATGCTCCAAATGCCTCTCTTCTACATTATTCCTTCTTCTCTGTCATCATCAACTTTCCCCCCACCCTAACCTCCAAAAATAACCCAGCATCTGGACAATTTTCTATAAAAGAGAAACTCTTTCCTCATAGTTCTAACTCAAAATGCAGATGGAGTCTCTTCAAGGTTTCCGTAAAAAAGAAGGGAAAAAAAAAAAAAAAAGGCCCCTGTGGACGAAGACCAAACACTAGAAAACCTCAACCCCAAAGGTCATTTTTCTCCAAAGTTATGGGTACTTGAATACAGATGAGAAGGAAAACAGTCGGCAGAGCTGCTGCAAAGCAGTGAGAAAAAGACTACCCAGGAGCCTGATGGATGGCCAGAGAGAACTCGGGGAGGAGGCGGGCAGCCACCAGGATGTCAGCTCTCCAGATGGGGTGTGCTGGGCCACCCCCTCCCTCCTGGCCATGCGAACAGCTGAGGTTACTGCCTCCTCCCCACGTGCTGTGGCCTATACCTCATTTTCCTCACTTACATTTGCTTTGGTCTCTTCTGAACACGGAGGTGGTGAGAGAACTTGCCCCAAGGTTAAAGATGCACAATTAAAGATCCCACCAAAGCTTTCAGGCTGCTCTCTGGGCCTCAGGGTCACAACAGCCATCATTCGATGCACATCCACACCAAATGAGCAACACAAACTCCTGCTAGTGAGGACAAAAGAGCCAGGCTTCTCCTGTACCAGATAAAAATCTACTTCTCTATCAGGAAACAATTCCTAAAACAAGAAAGGAACCACATTTCTGAAACTTAGAGCCTTTAAAACATTGAAAACCATTTAAATTAACATTTAAGTTAAAACATGTTTTCAAATGAAAATAAGTCTCATATTCAACTGATACCTATCACACTAAATCTGAATCAAAACATATATAACAAATAACATGAGTGGAAAAACCAGAACACAAAAGCCTATTACTGGCAAACGAACCACACCAGTTTCACCTAGCTGAACAAAGTACAAAAATAAACAGCAAAAATGATGACAAATGGAAAATACCAGATATTTTACCATGTTTATAACCAACATTATTACTCACCCAAGTACAACAGAGCTTACACCTGTTAGTTTTTCACGATGGCATTCCTTCAGGATAGTCCCAATAAGCTGACTCGGGGACTTCTAAAAACCAGAGACAGATGAGATAAATGAATCTCATGCCAAGCCTCCTATACGACTGGCCCAAAACCTGTTTCTGCCTCCTACACACCTAGAGGTTCATCGTATTCTCATAAGAATCTAAAGTGTCCTATGCAGAGGTCTCGAGGGTTGAAAGTTCCTGGTCAGGAGAGGAGCTGGGATGGTTCTCATTCTCAATCCCAACCACAGCCCCAGAGGCATGCGGACCTTACCAATAAAAAACCTCTATCATGTGGACAGCCATCAAGCCATTCTGAGACAGCACCAGAGAAGGCCGATCTACCTTAAACACCATATTCTAGGCTTTTTAATGTCTCTTCTGGAAGTTCATTCTTATATCAAACTGTTCCTGCTTCCATCTAAATTAATTTCTTTTTTATAATTATTAAAATGAAGATCAAGTTATCATCATACTCCTTGGAACAACTACTCCCCACATGAATGTATTAGTCACTAAAACTATATTTGATTTCTTTTCTTTCTTAGTAGGCTCTGTTTCCTGTGACTCTAAAGAATTTTGCTCCTCTTATCCTGGGCTTTTCCAATTTCTCCAATTCCTTTGTTAATCAGAAGACCTAAACAGTACCGAGGTTCTAATGAGAACCTGGCCTATGACAACCTTAAAAGTTCACTATTATATCTGGGAATGACAACTTCTCTAGTCCATCTTCCAAGCTTTCTCTGAATCCTATCAGGATTGGGCTACTTGCATACCTTAAGATCCCCCAAAAAAGCTACCTATCCTTTTCCTGATGGTGGTCTGATGGGTAGTCCAACATAGATGTCTGGCCTAAACTCACCTTCCCACCTGTTGATCCCAGCATTGTAGAGGCTTAATGAAGTCAAGATGCATTACATTTATCACTTGCCCTAGATCCACTCAAATCCATCACTATGTCACAGTGAGAAGTTAGATTGATCTGACAGGATTTGCTCTTCTTCACAAACCCATGTAAGTTATTACTCAGTACCTCACACTCTTCTAGCTGTTTGCTGATTGATTATCTGACGATCACGTCAAGTATCTTCTTTGGAATCACAGTAAACTAACGGGTCTATAATTTCCAACATCATTCGTATTCCCCTTTTAAAGATAAGCAAGACAGCAAATGCTTCTTCCTGCGTTCTCTAAAGTAACAGCTAATGCTTTGCTAATAATGAACCAGGGCAGCCAATTCCTTAAGTGCCCTTGGAATCACATCATCAGGGTTCATTGATCTTGGAGATAATCTTTAATCAGGCCCAGATCCTGGTAAAACAGTAAGAAGCCCTAACTCAGCCTGGGTCTAGAAGGCCTTGTTGCCTAAGCTTGGGGAGGAAGTTTGTAATACAAGTGATTTAAATTTATTTATGTCTTCTGCATTGTGATAAACAAATAAGTAAAAAAAGAACAAAAAAATAAAAGGAACAACGCCCTTGAAAGAGATGAAAGGTGACACTGACAGACCAAATTAAGACATGAATCAGGCTTCACCTTCAGGAACATTGACAGGAGCCTCTGTAGGACAAGGGAACAAAGCTACAAAATTATCTAAGCTTATCATCTAACTGAAAAGATAAGAAATACAGGTACATAAAGGCATTTCAAGAAGTAGAAAGTAGTAAATGTAATAATAGAGGTGCCAAGAGATTATGAGGGTTCAGAAGAGGGACAACGCAATGGTGATATGCTTGATTTTAGACTTCTCTTCCCATACGTCTTACTCAGTGACTGAAATCTCCAACAGTAAATAGGGATCCCTATTTCCTAACCTGGAAAAATCTACATAACCAAAATTTCCAACCTACCAGCTAGGCACACCTGCCATACCAAAGAAATCCCAGTAGTTTGGGGAGGCAGAGAATAAGACTCTACAGCACAGGCAGGATCACAAGGCAAAGGAAGTGTTGCTTTTGGAATCACAGTAAACTAACGGGTCTATAATTAGGTAGCCCCCAAGTTGCATTCCTTTTATCTTTTTTCTTTTTCTTTCTTTTTTTTTTTTTTTTTGAGAGGTTTTTGCTATAGGGTGTATGCACTCACCAGAAAGACAGAGAGAGACAGAGAGACAGAAAGCGAGAAACCCCCCAGGGGGGATGGCCACATCGCAATCCCTTCTCCTCTCGGGATCTTGGGCACGCACGCACACGCGCCCAGCATGAGTTTAAGCCACCGGGTCCAGGACTCGAACCACTGCCAACTACATGGGAGTCCAGCGACATAGCCATTATGCTAACTGCTGGTCCCCATTCCCTTTTTATCTTAAGTGCCTTCCTTTAAGCACTTATCTAGTTCCTATCTTCTCAAGAAGGCCTGATTCCAACCTCCAAAAGGCAGACCACTGCTTGAAGGTAACACAAGAAAAAGGAGAAGAGAAAGGAGAAAGTAAAAGGATTGTGGCATTTGCATTATATAAAATAATCTACCATTATAAAGTGGCCCCCTTGGGGCCAGCAGGTGGCATAGTGACTGGATTCCCACCTGTTCAACTGTGCTTCAAGTCCCGAATCTGGTGGCTTGCTTTCTCTCTCTCTCTCTCTCTCTCTCTTTGGTCAAATGAAGAAGAATAAATAAAATTAAAGGAATAATTCTTAAAAAAATAAAAATTTAAAAAAAAATACATATATATATAGCATCCCCCCTTCCTGGGGGGAAAAAAAACACTAGAAATGAACCCTACTTTTCTCTACCTCCCAAGTACCTAATGCTAGGTCCTTTCTTCTTCCTGCTTATTATGGAAAGCTACTCCCATAGCAACCTGTCTGTGCATCCCAGTGAGACACACCCTATAACCCAGCCCTGCAAGGAAGCATTTCAGCATACCTCAGGTGCCCACACTACAGTGAACTGCCAGGTTAGCCTCCAGTCATTCCCTTAAATATCATGCACTTCACCATCACCTAGCACAGGTGTCTCTCTGCTGCTAATCCAAGTCTCCTAAAAGCACTGCCTTGAAAGGTAAAAGGTCTCTGAACACAACTGGTGACTAACGAGAAAAAAGTAAGCAAAGAAATTTTCCTTTCTGACAGACCAAAAATGGTACTTGTTTCAGTTATCTAATGCTACATAATGAATCATCCCAAAACATGTGGCGTAAAGTATCAATAAACATTTGTTATCTTTCACAGTTCCTGCCAGGAATTTTGGAGCTCAGCTGGCTGGTCTGGCTCTGGATTTCTGCTGAGGTTGAAGTCAGATGTCCACTGGGCTGCAGTCATCTGAAGGCTCAACTGGGGCTGGTGGATTCACTTCTCAGATAGCTCATGACTGGCTAAGAGACTCAGTTCCTGTAACACACATACCACTTCACAAGACTGCTTGAGTGTCCTTCACAGTATGGCAGCAGGTTTCTCCCAGACCAAGTGATCCAAAAGAGCAGGGTGGACTGCAGTGTTTTTTTTATAACTGAGCCTCATTTCTTCCAGTATATTCTACTGGTTATATAGGGCTATCTCTGATTCAGTGCAGGAGAGGAACTACCTAGGCTGTGAATACCAGGAGGTAAGGATCACTGGGGTCATCTTGGAGGCTGCCAGCCATAGTACTCCTTAACAGAACAAGCAGCAGTAACAGGAGAAGTGAGGAGGAAAGGAAAAGGAGAGAGGAAGGATGGGAAAGAAGGAAATAGTTTGATTCCAAAAGCTGAGAGCAGAGAGAAACAATGTGCCCAGTTTTTCCCAGAGACTTCTTAGGTCTACCTTACCCTAGCATACCTGAACCAAGTCCTGCTTCCTCGGCAGGAACTGCAGGTGAACAGCAAAAGGCCAGAAGACATGAGAAACCTCCTCTGGATCCCAGAAAACAGGACTGTCCTCCCCTCCCTCTTTGCCCAACCCACCTTTTCTGAAGCAATGATGCAACAGTTACCTGAGGATGAATCTGTGGCTTGTCACACGTGGCCTCAAAGTCCAGCACTAAAAAGTAGTGATACCTCTGGGGAGGGAAGGACACCATTGCCGCCATGGATGCGCCAAAGCCGTGGGCCGCCAGCTTTCTGGTGGATATGGAGCAGAACTCCGGAACACCACAGGGAGAAAATAAGTGGGAACCCAGCACTTTTCTTGCTCTTGAAAGTAAATACGAAGAAAATCGAGCTGCTCCAGTCTGTAAAGGTGCTAGCATTGAACATCCAGAAGCATCTAAAACTTAGGGGAGGAAAGTTTAAAAAAAAAAAAAAAGAACAGAGAGCCTGAGTTACTCCCCTCCCACTGTGGCCCTGTTCCATCTAGTCTTCAGGAATATCCACGAACCATGAGCCACTCCCCAGTGTTTCTGAGCCCCCTTTCTAAATCACTGTATGTGTTACTAGAGTTCAAGACCCTAATACCAGCACCTGCAGCATTATTACAGCTCTGAGTCCCAGATCGTTCTCAGAACAACATGCAACACTGGCCTTCATCTTTAAATGGAGCTCTAAAGTTCAAAAGAGAGAAGAGAGAGAAATTCTGTGGTCACTTCTCAGGTGGCTACAGTTAACAGTAAAGTCAAGCGTCCCAAAGTAACATGAGATGATCTAGTTGCACCATCAACACTGGGAGCTAAGCTGACTCCCAGAAACGGTGGAAAATGTCCAAGGCTCTCTCCTCAGCTTGATCAGGAGCCATTTGCCCCTAGTTTTCTGTCTTTATCATGACATCTCCATATATATTCTCCCTTCTCTCAATGTGAAAGTGAGCAAAGCCAACCACAGGGGAGTTTGCTCACAATTTTCTGGCAATTCCCAACCCCCACACTAGTAAGTGGCACCCTGGGGGAATGAACAACGCCTGGAGAGCACAGCTGGCAACAGCCTTAGGCCTTCTCATTTGCTGCCTTTAGACTCACTCTCTCCTAGAGGCCCTGAATGACTTCGGGACTTTTTAAATAGGGAAGAAAAAGAGAAAACCCAGATGTGGCAGTAATGAGAGCATTGCTAAAAGTCTAGTAAAGTTTTCTGAGTGAACATGTGCAAAAAAAAAAAAAAAAAAAAAAATTTAAAATCACTTTTCCTTTAAAAGCTTTCCCTTTAAATTTGCAGAATGTCTGCTCCTCAGAGGGCTAACTAAATATAAAAATCAAAGCCTTAGTTTTACTCACAAATAACTTAAGCTTCCTACAAAAAAAAAAAAAAGGAAACAAAGCAGAAATTTTGAGTTTTTCCAAGCCACTCAAATTTCCCTTTACTTTAGTCCTCAAACAAGAAATCTCACTGTTCAGTACAAAAATGGCCATCATATATGTCTTCTGATGGCCCATTCCAACAGAGCCAAAGGCTTGACTCTGCAAGTAAGCACGTGGCTCACCAGGATATAGAGGGATAGCACCCTATAAAGCCCAGAGCACCCTCAAAGGCAATGGGGTCATCACTATCTGAATGGAAATGGACAATATCCACTATCACTTCTCAGCTCTCTCCTGACTCACCAGGTGAGCTACAATTCGCCTGCATATTTGTTATTGGGTTGTCAGAAAAGTCATGACATAGTTTTCTATGTTCTTCTATGCAAAAATGCATCATGACTTTTCTGATGACCCAACAGTGTATGTTAGGTGGGTCCTCAATTTCCCTAAAACTACAGAGAGACTTTATGGGGATTCAGTAGAGCCAAGACTGAGCAGTATTTTAAGTTCTTCATAGATCCTGCACAAGCACAGCATTTATTTTCACCACTGCCTTATAGCCTCTTCAAAAATGCAGCCCAATCTTCAGGCCAGGTAGACAAAGGCTGGCTTGAATTGCCCTATGGAATCCGTTGGGAAGGCAAAAGGGTCAATATCCCTTTGAAAGCCAGACTCCAAAATAACTCTACATCACCCACCCCTGAATAGTCCTGGAAGCGTTGCTGAGATGGGAGACCCCAGTCTGCTCAGATTATTCATTCTAGTTTGAATCCAAAGTCTCTTGGGGCCTCAAAACTCTTCTTTAACCCTCAGGGTCAGGTCATGCATAAGGACTGTTGAAAGTCTTAATGTTCTCCAATGTATATATAGTATACATAGTCTATGTAGTTAACCAGATCCTGTTTGCCAAACACCACTGGGAATTAAGTATCACAATTAAGGAGGGCTTCCAGGTTTGAATTCTGACTTTATTGCTTATTAGCCATGGCACCTTGGACAAGCTGTTCTTCAATTCCTCACCTGCAAAATGACGATAATAATAACAGCTATCCCTAAGTAAGAATGAAATGAGACATAGCATGTAAAGCACTAAAAGCAGTGTCTGGCATATGAGAACTCAATAAATTACTATTACTACTACTACTATCCTACTGGGCTCTGCCTACCTGACCAAACCTGGATCTCTGAGCCTATAAATCCAATTAATGCATAAAGCAGCCTCAGAGAGTAACAACCCTGTCTCCTGCATCCTTTGAATGCTCTAACCTCCCATAGAGCATACTATATATACCCTATGCCCTCCCATGCACAACACATTGATGATCTCTTGCCTGCAGACCTTGCTTTTCCACCTGATTTTCACTCAGATCAAAAAGCTTCTCTTACAGAAGTCTTGAGAGCAGACATTAGGAGGCCAGGCCTCCACATGTCAGCAGTAATTGGGTTCCATACTTTCCTTACTTGTAACAACCAAGTTCAGCTCAAGAAACAAATGGTAGCTCCTCGTCTTCCCTTCCTGGAAAATTCAATCCTAGAGTCATTAAGTACATCAGAGGAAGGCAGGTATCTATACTAGTTGGAGGTGGGGGAACCAAAATGGTCTGGGGTAGTACCAGAGCCCAGGCAGGGTGCAGAGGGCACCCACACAGAGGTGAGAAGGTACCGAGCAGCATGTCAGATCCAAGTGCAAGTGTAGAGGGCATCCATGGTGGAAGGTAGTCTGATGTGGGAAGTCAAGGGTAAGAAGCACTCATGAGAGGTAACAGGCAGTGGCAGCAATGGGAGATGAGTTACACATAGAGGGATGGATCAAAAAAGTGCATATATAGGGACCAACAGATGGTGTAATGGTTATGTCACTGGACTCCCACATAAGTGACTGTAGCTTGAGTCCTGGACCTGGTGGCTTAAAAATTAAGTCAGGTACACATGTGTGCATGCTAAAATCCTGGAAGGAGAGTAGAGGAGAAAGGATTGCACAGTGGTCATTCCCCCAGGGGGTGACTTCTCACTTTCTGTGTCTCTGTCTCTCCGGTGAGCATATATGCCCTAAAGCAAAAAAAAAAAAAAAAAAAAAAAAAAAAAAGAAGAAGAAGAAGAAGAAGAAGAAGAAGAAGAAGAAAGAAGTGCATATACTAAGGATAATGGGAGCCAGGTTTCTCATCGTAAGAGAAAGGAGTTAAAATATGGAAAGAGGAAATTTGTGGTGTTAGATTGGAATTGGAGGTAAGAGTGTAAACTCATGGTTTCTGATATACATAGGTATCAATAAATCTAGATGGAAATGTGAGTATGAATATATATACACACAAATACCTACACACATGCATATACATTTTCTAGCTCTAAGGGGCAGGTCAGTGAGCAATAACACTCAATAGTAATGAGCACATTTTCTTCCTGTTGCCTTCTAAAAACCATTCTCTACTAAAAGAACCTCAGCTTCTTGGAGAAATGGCTGATTCCAGGAGCTGTCACAGAGAAAGTACATGATGAGCCTGGCACATCTTGTACCAGAAAGCAAGGAAATGCTCAAAAAATGATGGGAACATGTCAAAAGTACACAGAAGTCACCCCAAAGGGACTAACACTGACCAATAAATAATGATAGTAATGGCTTATAATACAACAAATAAAATAGGAAACCCTAGGAGCCCATAAATAAGTAAATAAATTAAATTAAATTTTGACAAGGGATATTTTCTTAGTATCTCCTCACAAAATGCTTATTAATTATAACAGGAAATAATTTTATAATGAAGAAGCCTGGCATACGTAATCTTAATCAAATGATCAAAATGAATATCATCAATGAGGGAATAAATCAAAATGAGGTACCATCTGAGAGGATGCAATAAGAAGGAAAACACATCATTTCTGTGATATTCCTGCTGCAGATGCAAAACCTTAATCTAATCATAAGAAAAAATACTAAATGCAGGCCAACCACATAGCATGGTGGTTAAGGCAGCTGGATCCCACATGGCCGATTGCTCAGTTCAAGTTCTGGACCCAGTGACTTGAAAAATATACTGGGCACATGTGCAATATGTGCTCAAAATCCTGTGAGAAGAATGGAGAAGGGAATGCAACATGGCCATCCCCCTGGAGGATACTTTCTCACTTTCTATCTGTGTGTCTCCTCCAGCAGGCGCATGTGCCCTAAAACAAAAATAAATAAATAAATAAATAAATAAATAAATAAATAAATAAATAACAGAAAGACGATCTACACAATAATCAGGCTGTAACCTTCAGAAATAAAGGTCATGAAAGTCAAGGGAAGTTTACTTAGCAAAGTCTAAAGGAGACTAAAGAAATTTGATAACTAAATGCAACTCAAGATTCTGAAATTAGCCATTTTACTACAAAGAACAGTCCTGAGACAATTGGCCAAAAACAAATGGAGTTAGAGTAATGATTAGATGGAGGTAATGTGCTGATGTTAATTTCCTGATTTTGATGGTTGTATTATGGTATGGTGGGTATGTCCCTGCTTAAAGGAATATACAAAGTATTTAAGGAGATGGAGCATTGACTTAGCAACTTAACTCTCAAATGGTTCAGGAAAAAAAATTATTTGTACTATATTTCCAACTTTTACATAAATTTGGGCTGTTTCAAACTTTAAAAGAATTATTATTTTTATTTTATTTTTTTGGAGAGTTAGTTTTTTGCTATAGGGCACGTGCGCTCGCCAGAAAGAGAGAGACAGAGAGATAGAAAATGAAAAATTACCTGCCAGGGGGATGTCCACACCGCAATCCCTTCTCCTTCATTCTCCTCTTGGGATTCTGGGCATGCACGCACACATACCTGGCATGAGTCTAAGCCACTGGGTCTGAGACTTGAACTGTGGTCAACTACATGGGAGTCCAGTGATATAGCCATTATGCCAACTGCTGGTCCCGAGAATTATTATTTTTAACTATGTACAATGTGGTTTAGAAATAAAACAAGACAGAACAGACAGGCGGTGGAGAGATCTTCCCAAAATGCTCAGAGGATAGGTTATATGCTCTCCTCTGACAGGGAGGATTGGCAAAGCCAGACTTCAAAGCTTCTCTCAATTCAAATTGTCTCTCTACCCAGCTGTCTCCATCAGAAGAGACCCTTCTCAATGCTCCCCTCACTAGCTCCCCTCCCACCATAGGGCATTCTAATGAAACACCCCTGAGCTCCCTGCAGCAGCCTCTCACCTGCCCTTATACCCCCTGAAATCTCAGGGATTTCTCTTTTCTACCAACAGCTTTATACTTTTGTTACTGATTTGTAGAAAATGTCCATCACTTACGACATCAGCTGGGACTTTGAGTATCTAGCCAAACTCAAAAGAATCAGTTTATGATTCTGTGTATTTCTGCAAACTATCTTTCATTAGAGACCAAGATTTAGACACATTTATTCTCAGACATCCTTTGCCTTCTCCTAGCAAATTAAACATAGTAAGTAGCCTATGGCAAGGAGGAAAATGAATGATTTTTCTCTTCAAAATGAAGGGATCAGGTCTCCATTGGGAACAGGAGAGGGGTAAATAGGGACTGCCACAGGGCTAGCCTGATTTGGAGAAACAAGCCTACGCCACAGCCCCTGGAGGATGGTCTCTGTGCAGAATATTTACACAACAGACACCAATGGCTCCTCTGCAGCCATTACTGCCTATCAGGTAAATAACACATGTGCCAAAACACACATTTAATGAGGGAAATAATATGCCTTTATAAAAAGACTCAATCTGTATTTACCTGAGAGACCAAAGAAGCACCAAATCACCAGATTAGTGGAACCACAGAGGAGTCGTTCTGGTGTCTTGGGTAAATAGACATTTTATAGCCTCCATTACTGGAGGAGGGAAGGGAGGGGTCACCCTTTAATATCCACATCCACAGGCTGAGGGATGGGAAAAGAAGAGCCCATCATAAAACACGTGGTCTACCCCCACTCCACCTCCCCAGTCACATATATTTGGAATCTCTGGAAGGGTATGGGTTCTTATCACCCTTGGATTCAACTCATTCTATTAAAAGCCAGATGGGGAGGCAGGGGTACATTCCAGAGAAACCAAGGTACCAGGAGTGGGTTCTAAATCCAGCTGAATGGATGCACCAGGGACCACTAAATCGTAGCTTCCTCAGTTCTCAGTCCTGGGGCAAGTCCCCAATCTCCAATCTGACCTATAACACAAGTACTCAGGCACCTGAGTCACAGAAGCAACAATAAAGTACATGGTTAACACCTGGGACTCACTTGGTCAAAGGCGTTGTCTTGGGCAGCTAAAAATAGCCTGAGAAAAAATATAAATAAATTGCATGCCTTCAAAAGTCATAATCTTCAATCTAATAAATGCATCCTTACTGCCAGAGCACTTTCTGTGAAAATCACAGATTGTCAAAGGTGAAAGAAAAACTAAGAGGAAGCAAGAACTCTAAAGCTGGGTCCTTACCTCAACAAAACACTCTTCCTCTACTACAAGTCCCCACCTATAGCTCTAGTTACAGTTGCTTCTACCCCAAGGCCAGGCAAAGCTAGGTAGAGCTCCCCCAACATTAGAAGCAGCAGCTAATTCCAATGACCAGCAGAACTGGAGTCACTAAAGGCCTTTAGGAACATTAGATTCTGGTGGCAACAGCGCAGGCCACAGGGTCGCTCTGTCTCAGCAGCTCAAGGCAGCACACAGAAAGAAGTGACTGTGATTTGCCTGCTGTTTGCTAAATCATTAGCCATACCCAGTAGCCTGGACAAATGCCAAGGAACAATCCTAGACAACATCGCACATGATGTGACCCCATCGCACATGAGTAGGAGCAAGGCCTTGTTTCCTAATACACCGTAAGTAGGCTATTGATAGTGGGAGGGCAGAAAATGGCACTGTCATCCCTTTAAGCATATCCCATATGTGTAAACAGCATCTGACTCCAGAAGAGAGGTTCTCAGAATAGTTTATACCTCCTATACTTCTACTTCCAGAGAAAAATGGTGTAGAAGCAAAGAGTCGTATAAGCTAGTTGTTAAAGCACTCACTGGTTCAAATCCTGACTTCACTACATATTCTTTATAATAATACCTATATCTCTGGGGTTCAATTCATCCATACAATGATCTCTTTTCCAGAAAGACTCCTCTCAGGATTTGGGGCATACACACGCATGGGGCCAGCCATGATTTTCAAGTTGCTAGGTCTGGGACTTGAACTGTAATGGTGGACATGTGGGATTCAGCATCTTAACCTCCATGCCAGCTGCTGGCCCAGGGAATTACTTTTGATACATGAGAAAGAAGAAAGGGAAACAGTTTTCTGAAAATCTACTATAAGTCAGGTACTGTATTGATGATTTACATATTCTACCTTATTGAATTCTCCCAACTCTCAAGCAAAAGAGCTAACAGTATTCCCACTTTACTCATGAGCAAGCCAAGACTCGGAGGTCCTCAGCTCTTTGGGGTCCTATTTTCCTGTGTTAGCCCACTAGGCTGATTCCCCATCATCCCCATCAGCCATTCAGCCATAGGCAGACAGTGCATATCAACTTCAGGTGTTTTCTTTCTTTTTTTTTTTTTTTTTTTTTTTTTTTGAGGTACAGTGTGACTTTAACCAAAAATAATGTAACCTTAAGTAATAATAAAATCTATCCAAATTATTCAGATTCTTTTTCATAATAACTTTAATAATGTCAAAAAAAAAAAAAAAAAAAAAGTATAGCCCTGAGCACAAAAGCAGAAACAGGAGGGCATGCAACCGAAGCAAAAAGAACTCAAAGCTTCTTCTCAAACAATTCCAGAGAAACAAACCTTCTTATTTTACAGAGTGGAAAAACTGGCAGGAGGTAGGGTTACAATCAGCTCTTGCTCAGGTCCCTAAAAGTGATGTTTCCTTTCATAAATCTGTGCCTTGGCAAATACTACTCCCTCTGTATTAGAATGCACTTCCATTTTTCATCAGGCAAATTATCACTCCTTCACAATCCAGCTCAAATTTGCCCTTTTGGTAGCTTTCTTTGATACCCCATCATGAAATTGCTGAGTGTGATCCAGTAGCACAGTTTATTCCTATTTCACAACTTTTATCTGACTATATTGTAAGAGGTTAGGTATCTATTTCTCCTACTACCAGCAATTTTTTTTTTTTTTTTTTTGGAGAGGTTTTTCGCTATAGGGCGCGTGCGCTCGCCAGACAGACAGAGAGAGACATAGAGACAGAAAGCGAGAAATCACCCCCCAGGGGGGATGGTCACGTCGCAATCCCTTCTCCTCCATTCTCCTCTCGGGATCTTGGGGATCTTGGGCACGCACGCACACGCGCCCGGCATGAGTTGTAAGCCACCGGGTCCAAGACGCGAACCGCGGTCGACTACGTGGGAGTCCAGCGACATAGCCATTATGCTAACTGCTGGTTCCCAACTACCAGCAATTTTTAAGGAGTTAGAAGAGAAGGATGGAAGACAGTAGATAGGTACAGACGTGTGTGCATGTAAAAAAGCATATTTGATATGACAGTTCTTTGACTAGTTTTGTCAGACCCTTTAATGCATTTTAAAATTTCAAACAACATTAAAGAAGAGCAAGAGATTTCCTTTTTTAATCTAAATGATACCATGAGTTTTAAAAGTCTGAGAAACACTGCGCTAGATCCTTCAGCGCAAGGACCATGGTCTTATTATTTCTGTGTTCTCCGCACCCAGCACAAGACCAGGCACCAAGTGAGTATGAATTTCATTTGCTGAATGAATTAATATGTCCAAAGTCACAATGCCAACTGTCCTGGAATTAGAACATGCTAAAACAGAGCAGGGCCTAAACACCAAACAAATCTGCTTTTCTTTCTTTTTCTTTCTCTTCTTCCTCCTAGCCCACCCCACTCAGTCCTCCCCAACTAGAGAGAAAGAGAAAGAGAATTGCTCTGGTGCCAGAATACTATTAAAAGGATTAATTTAGGGACCGGTGTTTGGACTGTCACATCCAATCACTACCCACAGATCTACAGCTTTCCAAATCAGGCTCATGCAAAGAAGAATCAATTGCAAGGACACAGAGGGTCTGAACAGGCATACTAATGGCCTCCTGAGGTGCCAGCGGCCAGCTCTGACACTCCCATAAATTATCCGCCCTTTGATTTTACCTGTAGCTGTGGGGCACGAGGCACAATTTTGAACATATCAAAGCAATCCCTTGTAACCTGAGGCTCCCCAAGGAATGTCCCCAAAGGAGGAAAGGCTAAAAACAACGACCCAGAGGGAATCTGCTTCCCAACAGGGCTGGTCCTAGCAGTCATCAATTAAAACCCAACAGAACCAAGTGGATAAAGTGGTACCCAAATCAAGCCTAGCAAATCGGGAGAAGGCATGAATCAGACTGCAGCTCAGCAATGACTACATATCTCTCATTCAAGGGAAGAGAAATCACAGCAATAAACACAATTTCATCTGGAGGCAAATCTGCACTAGCTTTGACAGTACCTCTCAGTGTGATTGCAGGCAACTCGATAACCTTCCTGGGCCTCAGCTTCTTCACATGGTAGCAAGAACAAGAATGCTGACCACCTGATTCACTCCCCACAGTGGTGGCAAAAAGTAATAGAAAACATTCAAGGGGCATAGAAAAGCTTTAGGGCCACAAGGGTGGCAACACTAACAAGTGACCCAAGACAGACAGGGGGGAATGACTGGTCACACTTTGGTGAATTTCTACTGGGAGGTTGCTCACTCAATTTGCTTTATGATGGTGTTGGGACTAAGGTCTACCCTGAATGGGTTCTAAATGGATCTTCTAGGATTCTAAATGGAACTTCTGCTCTCTGAAAATTTTCCATTATGAAGAATAGTGCTTTGTTTGGTTGTAACTTTCCCTTATCTGCTGACTGCTACTGCCAGGAGCTGTATTTCTGTCACGCAGCCACAATGACACCTGTGAAGACCCAAGACATAGCAAGCCAAAGGCCAAGTCACCCAACTACTGGTTGCTTTTTAAAAATTGTGTAAAATACTATTAATCACAAAAGTTATCAAGACACTGTGCTGAGAGCTTTACACATATTAAATCCTTTAACCAACTCTGTTAAGTCCAATTATCTCCACTTTACAGATAGGAAAGTGAAGCTCAAAGAGATGTTGCTTGCCCAAGATCACAAAGACAATATCAGTGGGGACCAGCAGTTAGTGTAATGGCTATGTCGCTGGACTCCCATGTAGTCGATCGTGGTTCGAGTCTCGGACCCAGTGGCTTAAACTCATGCCAGGCACGTGTGCGTGCGTGCCCAAGATCCCGAGAGGAGAATGGAGGAGAAAGGATTGCGGCGTGGCCATCCCCCTGAGGAGTGATTTCTCGCTTTCTATCTCTGGCGAGCGCATGCACCCTATAGCAAAAACCTCTCAAAAAAAAAAAAAAAAAAAAAAAGAAAGAAAGAATATCAGTGGACCATTGGAAAAGTCATGACACATTTTTGCATAGAAAAATAAGTTATGATTTTCCCAAGAACCTAATAGAAATGTTAGCTTTCCCTCCAGCAATTCAAGTAACTGGGACTTGTAGGGAGAGGAAGAAAACAGACATAGGACTCTCAGCTCTAATCTTCATTGGAAACTCAAATACTTTATTTGGTCCCTGTGCCTGCCAAATATAATTAAACCTGAGCTAGCAGACATTTCCAAAACTGGGAAAAGATTGTCAGTCTGCTATAGGCAAGGAAGAGAGAATGAGCAAGACAGAGAGAGAATGAGGACAATTCCCTGGGAAGCTTAGGAAAATGGGTCATCCTCTATGTACAGTTAAGGAGTTCAAAGCAACTGACATTATGCTATGAGCCCCACAACCACGACTGGTCTCCATTTTTCCATACTTCCTTCAGTAGAAAATAGTTCTCAGAACCTTTTTATTTACTCTAACCAACTTTCCCTTCCTATATCTTTCCAGTGTGTGAAATAGAGCTGGTATCACCAACAAATTCCTCAGAAGACATCTCTTAAGCTTCAGTAGATGGCCAGGAAGTTAGTACAGAGAACCAATATACACATATATACGATTTGGTTATATTCCGTTTTTAAGGGCCAAAATACTGCCACAAAAGGGAAAATATAAAATGTTACCCATGTAGCTGCCACAGCCTCCTTACTAGTATCTTTGCCTTCAATATTGTCTGTCCCTTTCGATCTATCTTTCACACTGAAATCACAGCAAATTTTTCAAAGCACTAATCTAATGTCATTCTACTCTTAAAACCTTTTAACAGCTTCTCACTTTCTTAAGTCTGATTCAGGGCAGGGGTCAGCAAACTATGGTCCATGGGCTAAATCCACTGCCATCTGTTTTTATAAATAAAGTTTTATTGGAGCTATGCTCATTCATTTTCATGCTGTTTATGGCTGCTTTTCTGCATAACCACAGAGTTGAGTATAGCGGAGCAGTTGTGTCTGGCCTTGATCAAGCATATTACCAAAAATCAAATGAATGTGTTTCTTCCTATCATCTTAGGATGTGTAATTCTCAAAATAAAGGACTAGTCTGAGGCCAGCCTGTGGTGTGGTGGTCAGGGTGGCTAGATCCCACATGGCTGGCTAAACAGTTCCAGTCCCAGACACCGTGGCTTGGGAATCATGCTGAGCATGTGTGTACAAAATCCTGTGAGGAGAATGGAGAAAAAGAGATTGTGGTGTGGCCATCCCCCTGGGGGGATGCTTTCTCACTTTCTCTCTCTCTCTCTTTCTCTTTCTGGTGAACATACATGTCCTGTAGCAAATTAAAAAATAAATAAATAAAAAGACTATTCTGGCTCTATTCAAGCACCCATCAAGTGCTCATGAGATGCCCATAACGAAATCATGACAGAATTCAAGAGTCTAGATCCCCTACCTACAATTCTGACCAGTCTATAGACTTTGGGTAAATCTCTATAGCATATGCTGAGCATATGCTGCTTTATCAGATGAGGCAGCAGAAAAATACAATACATACCAGCCCCCACCCACTACCCCTCAAGCCTAAGTACTCAAAACAAAGTCAAGCCAACCTCAACCATGCAATATGATTCTCACCTCTTCTTACTTCGAAGATGCCAAGACTTGCAGCTGGAGATGCTGAAGGTTCTGTGAGAGCTGGAAAGCCCCAATGCTGTGGATAAATACACATCTCTGCAACAAGTCTATTTCAATACAAAGGATTAGATCCCCATCATCTCAAACTCAACTCAAAACTTTGGGGTAACAGCTGTCTATTAGGAAAGACAGTGTCTCTACTGAGCTTTCAGGAACTATTTGTACTATATTTGTTTCTAGAATGATAGATTTCGTGTTTTCTAGTAGTACACTTTTCTTCCTAAGGAGGTTTACCTCCCTAGAAACACTAAAATATTTATAGTCCGCCCTTGAACTTGGGCGGACAAAAGTTGTAGCTCTATGGAAATTTCAGAATCCTAGTGTAGTTAAGGAGGAAATGCTGGAGAGGCTGACAATATTCAGAACTCGGGAACTGTGGCTGCGCCAGGACTGGGTAGGGGACTGGTTGCCACAAACCCACAGGCCATATGGCAAACAGCCACACAGACCAAGAAGCACTTTCAGGATACTTCCAAGTCTGCCCGAGTTCTAAGAAAGTCAAAGTAACTAAACCCCAAGTCAAAATATTGAAGATACCTATCTCACTTATCACCTAATTCACATCTTCCAAAGGACTAGAAGGAGCAGAGATGCCCTTGTAAGCTAGTGATGCTGTTAGCAAAAGAAACACCTACGATCAAAGAAGCAATGTACCCTTACACACATTTAAGAATTTATTCTACTCAAATCCCCTGAGAAAAGGCCACTCACCAACTTAACTCTACCACAAAGAAAACATTTTTCAAAACAAAAGGGAATAAAAGCACTTTTATTTGGAAATTCAAGTTTGGAGAGCTCTTAGCTAAGCTCTATGACCTAGCTAGCTGATTATTTACAGGATCTTTGGGCTGGAATTGTTAATGAGCTTTTAATTTGGAGTGCTTAAGTTGCCAAAGTGCTCTGAGCTCCAATGAAGCACCACAGAATCCATAAAGGAAACCTTATCAATCACTTCCCGGCAGGTCCCTTCCCCCCACCCCACCTCCTGATGAAAGGCAGCCAAGTGGGTTTCTAACCAAGATCACAGACACCCATTAGTGGAGTCACACTCCAAGTCCCTGTGTATAAATCGGCTTTTAAATGGTAGGGGATTCAGGTATAATATACTTAGGTTCCAAGCACGAACCCACTAAAACAAGGCATGCTGTGTATGATAAAGTCAGAATAAAGCAGAATTTGATGAAGCCAATTTCTAGTAGAAATCAAAAATCATTCAGCCAATCACAACCTACTATAGTTCAACCAGAGTATAATTTTTAGCCAATGGGATTCATGTTTTGCTGCCCTTCAGCTAGCAGACTGATGAAATGTCTGACAAGAGTAAATGCCATAAAAATGGCCAGACACCTCAAGCACAGGCAATGAAGGGCACTAAATTTTTGGTCGCAAAATCCAGCCCTAAAGACAAATCCACACCCCAATGAGGGGCCCCACATCCAGCATCTTCCAACTCAACAGGGAGCAGTAATATTTTGCAAGAATATATTTTGCAATCAAGCCTCAACTGAGGTTCATGGTTTTTTGTTTTTTGGTTTTTTTGGAGAGGTTTTTCGCTATAGGGCGCGTGCACTCGCCAGACAGAGAGAGACAGAGACAGAAAGCGAGAAACCACCCCCCAGGGGGGATGGCCACGCTGCAATCCCTTCTCCTCTATTGTCCTCTCGGGATCTTGGGCATGCACGCACACGCGCCTGGCGTTGAGTTTTAAGCCACCGGGTCCGGGACGTGAACCGCGGTTGACTCCGTGGGAGTCCAGCGACATAGCCATAGCCATTAAGCTAACTGCTGGTCCTTTCTTTTTTTTTTTTTTTTTTTTTTTTAAGAAAACACCTGTTGCTGGTCCTTTTGCAGGAAAGGCAATCAGAAAGTTAGCCAGGTTAGGCCCCTTATTCACTCCTTTCACTATCACTACTACAACCACTTCAGTTTTACAGAGGTAAATTGCTAACCGTGTGTGTGTGTGTGTGTGTGTGTGTGTGAGAGAGAGAGAGAGAGAGAGAAAGAGAGAGAGAGAGAGAGAGAGAGAGAGAGAGAGAGAGCGCTCTATTGTATTATCTCCTTGCTATAGTTCTAGCCTCTGGTCCTCTCCTCTCCTCTAGTAATTCCAGGTAAAAAATCCACCTCCTTCATCAACTCACCAAGTCGGTCTTGCAAAGCCCGGCCCCACTCCCCCTCCTCCAGGACGCTACTCAGTATATCATGCATGCAGGGTGAGCACATGAGCCAGCACCCCACACTGTAAAAACTGTGCGCCGCGACCCTCAACCCACATGCATTAACCAGGGCCCAATCTCGGAAATAGGGGGGCTCTCAGCATCACCCACCCCGGGGTGTTGCCCCCAACTCGGGCCCATCCAAGTCCAGGGAAGCGTAAGAGGAGGGGCAGGGGGCCAGGAAACTAGCCCTCCTTCCCAGGGCCGCCCCCGCCCCCCGTCAGCTGCGGGAGAGGCTGTCGCCATGGCAACGCCCCCTCCTCGGGGCCAGTGCGGCAGGCTCCCTCCAGGTGCAGGCCCCGACGTCTCCCTCGGCCTCAGCAGGCGCTCAGAGCAGTTGACGGCGGCGGGCGCGGCCCGGGCCGACTGCGGCGCCGGCCAGGCAGAGGCAAAGCCAGCTCCGCCCGCTCCCCACCGCCCGTTCCCGGCCGCCTCAACAGCGGCAGCCAGCACCACGAGTCCACAACACACCGACTCACCTCCGCGCACTCTGACCCCGACCGACGCGGCGGACGGGCGGGCGCTGTGGCCAACCGCTGAGCCCGCCGCAGGCCCCTTTGACCAATGGGCTGCAGTGGGGCGGGGCTTCTTCTCCCCAAATGTTCGCTCTCCCGCCGACATGCGCTCTAAGGTGTGTCAAGATGGTGCCTCCCGGCGGCTAGCCTTGTGGGACTTGTAGTTTTGAGGGCGCACGTACTCAGAGAAGGGCGGGGGGGCGGTGGAAGAGCCGAGCTGTGAGAGATTTTTTAAAGAACGAAAACTTTCTAAGACCTGGAGCCTTCTGGGTCTCCTCCTCCGTTTTCTCACTTTCCAGTATACCCATAAGGTGAGTGTAGAGTCGTAAAGTGACATGTTCTATAATAATTAGATGACACTTTCTCGTGATCTTTTCACTCAACAAGTAATATCATTTCTCTGATGTGGGCCTGAGGGAGACCTGAGAGGAGGGGGCAGGGGCTAGGAAAGAAGAAAAGGCTTAGATTTCCAAAAGGGCTTTCGAAGGAAGAGAAAACTGACTTTTCAGGTCCGCTTCGAGGAATTTTAGGGTTCAAAGGACTCCGGCCTCAGCTACCAAGAGTTTCTTCAGTCTTTCCAGTCAGCCAAAATCAGAGATGTGCTTCTTTATCTTGGCGATGCCTCTCGGGAAGTCCTGGTTATGAGCTGGAAAGTCCCAGGCTTGGCCAAGCCAGTGATGGTTTCGACAGCCTCCCAATCAGTCAGACCCATCGTTTCCGTGCTATCAGGATTATCTTCACTTCAGGTTAGGGCCCTCCCACCTCTAGATTTTACCTTAACATAACGTTGCTCCCTGAACTGGGAATGTCTGGTAATCTCTATCAGAGAATGCCTCCCTTAATCCCATCCACATAGTGAGGTAGGGGGTTCTACTGTGCACCTGGGGCATTGACCACATTGTCTTATAACTATCTCTATCCTTGTTAGCTCTCCCCAGGACCCTAAGCTCCTTTAGGGTAGGTATGATTTCCATATCGTTCTTGCTGGATCAATAATAGCCAATGCCATGGCAGGCCTAAAGCAGTCATGCAATGTTTGTGAACAAATGAGGAAATAAACAGCTGCAAGAACAGCTGTCATTCACCCCAAGGTTGGACAATGGTGGCACATCTGCCTATCCCCTAGTTTTTGGAGCTGGAGCTGAGTGTCCCTCTTCCTGCTGTTACTTAGACAATAACTCCAATTGGTCCATCAGTCAGTATTATTTATAGTGCTTCTGCCAAATGTCAGGGAGTGGTTGATGAGGATTCCATGGTAAATAAGAAGAATAAAACCTGTATCCTCAAGGAGTTTTTATATTGGAGAGAAGATGGGAGGGAGGGGGAGAATAGACAATAAATAAGTAAATACAGAAGTAAGAAGATAGGGCCAGCCAGGTGGTCTGGTGGTTAAGGTGACTGGATCCCACACGACTGACTGAGTGGGTCGTGTTTGAGATCTGGAGGCTTAAAAAACACACCAGGTGCATGTTTATATGCATAAGTGTGTGCTCATGTATAAGCATGTGTGCCTAAATTCCCAAGAGGAGAAAGGGATTATGGCAAAGCACCCTGGGGAGTGCTGTCTTACTTTCTCTCTCTCTCTGTCGCTCTCTGGTAAGCACACATATTCTGTAGCAAACAAAAAGGAAAGAAAGAAAGAAAGAAAGAAAGAAAAAGAAAGAAAGAAAGAAAGAGAGAAAGAGAGAGAGAGAGAGAGAGAAAGAAAGAGAAAAGAAAGAAAGAAAAAAAAATCAGAGGCCATGAGATGGTCTTTCCCATTGGCTTTGTTATGCCCTGAGTCCCAGCCTAAGAATAGGGCATAGCCAACCTTTTTGGCTGTGAGAATGAAGGAAATCTACCAATCTGGATTGGAGATCTTCTTTAAGGCCCAGTCCTCACCTACTTCATGCAGCTTTCCATGCTTCCCTTGACTTCCCCCAGAATATGTTCTTTTGTCTTTGGTGCTCCAGGGCTCAACTGTACAGCTTCTAGGACCTCACCAGACTTAAGCTCTTTTTGGATAAAAATCCAGACACATGTATTCAAATACTAGAACAGTTTAAGAGCTCTGTATATACTTATGTTCCTTGACTTACCATAGGATCCTGATAAATTCATTGTAAGTTGATAATAACATAAGTTGAAAATAGCCATTTCATAGACATGATGGGATGAAAAACTACAAAATATTGGCAACACAGTACACTGTAGAGTATCAATTGTCTTCTCTTATGGTAGAGTACAGCTGCCTGGCACTATAGGAAAACATTGTACCACATATCACTAGCCTGGGAAAATATCAAAATTTCAAAATTTGAAGTGTAGTTTCTACTGAATGCATATTGCTTTTGCACCATCGTAAAGTTGAAAATTGGTAAGTTGAACCCTGGTAAGTCAAAGACCATCTGTGCTGGGTGCCTTGCACTCACTGCTGCCTAACCCAGCATTTGGCACCCTCAAACCTTGGCTCTGTTGTGTGCTTTCTGGTTCCCTAGAAAACAGAGCCTAAGGCAAAGCTTATAAGTTTAGACTTAATTGGGTAGTGTATTACCAAATTGGCCAGAGCTTCAAAGAAAACACAACAAGCTGCTCTGTCACACAGGATTTATTCTAGACTAGCTGTGTAAGACTATCACATCTCGGGGAGGAAGAAAGAGTGTGTTACCCAATCACTCCTATAGCCACAGAGGGCACTGGATTCCACACTCTGATGCATAATGACTCACCAAAGACTAGAAATGGTAAAAGGGATCAAAGCCCCAGGTTAGGTCCAATGGAGCCCTCTGCAATTCTACCACAATGGCACCTTAGAAGTCATCTCAAAACCTCATCCTTGTCCTAGGGGAGGCTAAGATAACCAGGTGTGTTAGCAAATGAAGTGACAGTCTTGTCAACTGGACTGTCCAGTAAGCCAGGAGCAGAGGGCCAGAGTCTCGGTATGCTAAGGCAATGAATTTAGGGAGGCAGATGAAGTGAGTCTAGTACACAGACACAGATACAGCCTGGGCAGCCTCCTGGTTGCTAGACCAAGTGGCTGAGCTACAAGCAGGACGAAGACAGGACCAAATTGGTTTTTCTGCTTTATTGTCAAACCATCAACAGCAAGGTAGTCATCAATGTGGGACCTTAACCAGCAATCAAAGGACAGAGACTATAGGACCCACTCAAGGACAGACAGAACCCAGTTTGGTTCTGAGCCCATTTTATTTGGGATCTGAAAAAAGTGCCGCCATCATAGCCCCTGTAAGCTACATAGGGCAGTGCAGTGGAGTTGCAGGGGTGTGACTCAGAGAGAGCCTGTTAAGAGTCCTGGCTCCATCTGTGACCTTACACAAGTCACAACCCTCCTTGAGGTTCAGTTTCTGCATCTCTTGAGTGGAGGTAGTACCACCCCTACTTGTTATAAATACAGAGGGCTTAGCAGTCTCTAGCATGGAGTTCAGTAAACAGTGGCTGTTATTCCTATTATTCTCATTCTTCCCCACATCTCTCTCCAACTCCTCCCCCCATGACCATGGCCACCCCTCCTCCCCACCTATCCACCCCTACCCACCGTCCCCTCCCATGGGGGCTGGACCTGGCCCTGCCTTCTCCCCACTTTCCCTGGGGCCATTCCCCTGGAGCCTGAGCCGTTCATCTCCCTGGTGACCTGAATCTGAACTAAGAGACGGATGTGGGGTGGCTGAGGCCAGGGTGGTAATGTGCTCCCTTATCTCCGTGCCCCTCACTGGGGCCTAGTTAATTTTCCCTTTGATTTTAATATAGATTTATTGAAAGTTTCAGTTATCAAAACAAACTGCAGCAGCAAATTGGTGTTCTTTGCAGGCCTACAAGTGCCTATAAAGCTGCCATGCTCGGGAACGAATGGCGCTCTCCGGGAGGTCAGTCATGGCAACGGGAAGTCCCCGGGGACACACACACCACAGTTTAATATTTTTCTTATTAGCCTTTTTCTTCTTGGCTATCTAAGCCTCCCCTTTAAATCGGAAATCAAATGGAGCCACCTGCCCAGGGAGGCTTTCTTTCCCAAGCCGCTCTACTCTCTGCCTGTTTTGTGGCCCCTCTCAAGTCCTAACCTTCCCACCTCAGATCCTCTGACTTCCCGCTGCCTTGCCCACTGACCCAAAAAAGAGTTGTGATATTCACTTGTCCCAGAGTCGTGGCTCACAAGTGTCATGAATCCCATCTCCCTGCCCCAACTGTACACAGTTTGCTTGGGCCATATAGCCACCAGTCAGAGGCAAAGCATCCTTGTAACAGAGTGGGGCCTCAGGCTTCTTCCAGATCCAGTGCTCTGTGAGGGGAGAAAGCAAAGCGAGAAAGCAAAGGAATGACTCGACAATCCTGTTGAGATTTACTGAACTCAACAGAAACACAAAGGAGATCATGATCCTAGGAAGTGGGCAAGTTCTCCTCCCAAACCAAGAATTGTGTGATTGTGTTGTCACATCCCACTGCCACTGCAGCATGACTTCTCTTAATTTCAGCTTGATTTTTGAGATCATCCACTCTGTCCCTAACCAGTCTCTAAGGATCAGCTTGGTTTCCTTCCTTTAGTATCCCAGTAGCTTCCATTGCTATAGCCACTCACTGCTATTGTAAGATCTGATATTAGGCCTGTCCCAAAGAGGCACTCCTTGGCCTGGTAACCTTAAAGGCACCACCATCTCTTCTGGTTCTGAGCTACTGGGTTACCTATACATGTCTCATCCCAGTTCCCAGCATCATCTCCTTGTTCTTAAAGAAGTTCCCTGTCAAAAGCAAAGGCAGACTGTGGCCAAGTGCCCTGACAACTGCAGCTGTGCCACTAAAAAGGTGAAAGGTGCTAAGGTTCGGACTCACACAGACCAGATTTTGAACCATGGCTTTAACACTTTCTGACTCTGTGATTTGGAGATCTTCTTTGCGGTTGGTTTCACTTCACTTATGGACTTGCCTCTCTCTGTTTCTGTCTCTGTCTCTCTCTTTAATTGCCAGAGGGTGCATGAGTTCACGAGAGAGAGACAGACAGATAGGGAGAGAGCACTCTCTAATGCGGGATGGTCATGCTATAATCTCTTCTCCATTTCTCCAGTATGCCGGGATTTGGGGCATGCATGCTTGCCCATCTGGTGTGTTTTCCAAGCCACCAGGACTGGGACTTGAATTATGTGGTCAGCCATGTGGAATCCAGGTCCCTTAACCATTAGGCCACAGGGCAAGTCCAACATCTACTCTCGTCTAAACAGCACGCCCTACTAAAATCGTCTGCTTCCATGTCTTTCTTCTACCATATTCTGATATCCTCAAGGAAAAAGACTATCTTGATTATCTTTACATTCGGAGTTATATATTTGCTAAATAAATAATAAGTCACTTTCACTGGGCCTGTTTCCTTGACTATAGAATAGAGCTAATCCCTACATCACCAATATAGTGAAGAAAGCACCTATCACAGTGCCTACCCAACATCAGATGGTACAGAAGATGGAAAGTTTCCTTCCTCAGTTTTCTCTTGAGGTCAGTCATCAGCCACCAGCACTTTCTACATTTTGCGTGTTTCCTTCTCAGTTTCAAGTTTAGTCTACTCCTGTTTCCTACGGGGACTTTCCCATCATGGATCAGAGGCCTGCACTCACCTGGCTCCTTTAGAGTGATACTGACTTCTCTGCTCTAGGCTAGGCTCCCTCTATCCAACCCACTCATAAACTGTTATCCCCTACTGGCTCTGTATTTTCTCAAAGTCCGATTCCTTTGGGTGTTTTGTAGCTTCTCCATAGCAATGCAGATGTCCCTAACCCTATCCTTTATGCCGCATCCCATTGCCACTTCCAGCATGCAATATGGATTAGTTTGTATTAACATCACTTCACCAGTTCTGCTATTTATAGGGTCCCATCTGCCTCTTTAGAAATACCAGTTCCCAGGACTGGCAGGTTGCCTAGTGGTTAGGGCGCTGGACTCCCATTTGGCCAACCTGCAATTCAAGTCCTGGACCTGGCAACTTGTTTTCTCACTTTCTCTCTCTCTCTTTCTCTTTCTCTCTCTTTTGTAAGTGCATATGCCCTATAGCAAATTTAATAATAATAATTAATTAATTATTAAAAAAATTAAGAAAGAAATACCAGTTCCCAATGTTCCTCCCAACAGCCACAGCTGTGCCTGTCAATGTAGGCTACTGTGCTCCACTGTCTTCTATCACTTAAGTGTGCCAGGAATGCTGACCTTGAATAACCCCACTTGATGAGCTCAATTCTTACGGTAACATGGCAGCTCTCCTGCAAAGTAAATGACAGCTCTCCTGCAAGTAAAAAGATGACTCTGCCCATGTTATATTCAGTTAGGGGGACGTGGAGCCCCAGAGCAGTGTTATTTTTGCTCTTATGTGTTTCAGGGACAGCTCTTTTCACTTATCCAGACAGCCCCTTTTCTTGTTGTTGTGCATAACTACTACCACCAGAATAGCCAAGATGGGGTGAACTTATTTAAGAGACATCATGCTGAACCAGAGGCATGATACCCTCTTCAATTCCTTAGTTCTGCTGTGGAAACTGGCTCACTCTGCCAGATTCTTCCTCCTCTGTTCTTGGTTTGACCACACATTCCAACTCTATTATGCTGGTGTATACCTGATCCAGCAATGGGCTTAGTTCAAATTTATTTATTTCTCTCTGAGAGGCTTTTCAACCCCTCCTAAATCAGTGGATTCAAATAGATATTTTAGGTCAAGGGATGTTGCCTAACTCCCCAAACTGGCTGTTGCCAGATATCAGCTCTAAACCTTATTACTCTACTTTTTCTCCCAAGATTTAGTGAATAAGGTCCTTTTACTGCCTGTTACCTTATTCTGCCTTGCCAGGTCAGTAGAGCTTCATCTTTACACTGGGCCCTTTGTGGTTTCTTATCTTCTCCTTCCTGGTTCTGATTTGACATTTGAGTCCTCTACACTTGAGCTCTAATCTGCTTTCCAGACCTATTTTCTAGTAGTTCTTTTTTTAAAAAAAGAATTATTTTATTTAACTCTATTTATTATTATTATCATTATTATTTTCCAGTTTGATCAGAGAGAGAGGAAGTGAGAAAGCAAGCCACCAGGTCCATGACTTGAACCATGGTCGGCCATATGGGAGTCCAGCGCCTTTAACCACCATGCCACTTGCCGGCCCCCTCTAGTAGTTCTTTTAACTCCTCCTCAAGAGACTAATTACTACTTACCAAGGTGCTCTGTACTTTTCTGCCTCTAAGCCTTTGCTGGTGTTGTTCTCTCAACTGAGACTGCTTTTCCATTCCCATCACCACCTTTTAAAATCCTGGAGAAATGTGTCCTGCTCCATGAAGCATGTGCCGATTCTTCAAGTGGCTGTTCCCTGCCCTTCTGAGTCCCCAAGTCCTATCTGCATGTCCTGCCCTGCACAGCTCAGTAATCCATAGGACAGGGGTTTGCTCAGCAATCTTAATCTCTAGGCAATACCTGGCCACAGCCCCCAGGCCCAGAAGTGCTAGAGGGCATTTGAAAGGCCATGCGAAGCCTTCAGAACATTTTCTGCAGCAATCCCAGCGCTCCCTTTCCCTGACAGTAACTGAGAGCTTGAGTCCATCCTTCTCTAAGTGTATACTTCTTCAAGATTCACAAATGTGCTTTGAATATCAGTTTTGTGCTGGGCACCATGAAAGCACATGACACAATCCCTGTCCTCACAGAGCTTACACTCTAATGAGAGAGACATATTGGCAAAGAAATCATTGTCAGTCAGAGTGATAAAGACAACTTTATAAGTCCACTTGCAGTGAGAGATTGAAGATGAGATGTGTCTTACAGCCTGGAAAAGCTTTCCATAACAGGTGACATTTAAGTCAAATCGTAAAGGTTGAGTATGAATTTCCCAGACTAAGAAGAAGAGGGAGGGCTTTGCAGGCAAAGAGAATAATATGAGCAAAGGCACTAGGCAAATCCCCAGATGGGGATGGGAAGATACAATATGATTGAAGCTGAAAGTGTGGTGAAGGGAGTGGTAAAAGAAAAGTTTGAAAACATGGGCAACAGTTAGATCATGCATAATCTTATAAACCTTTTTACCATGTTTGGACTTGACCTTGAGGGTAAGAGTCACTCAGAAATGTAAAGCAGGACAGCGACTAGGTTGGTTCTGTGTTAGAGAGGGCTATTTTAATGTGCATTCTAGGGGCCAGCAGGTGGCGTGGCAGTTAATCCACTGGATTCCCACATGACTGACTATGGTTCAAGTCCCAGATATGGTGGCTTGAAAATCACAACAAATAAATAGACAAATAAATAAATTATTTTTATTTTTTTTAAATGTACATTCCCATCATCTGGAGATCTTGTTAAAATGCAAATTATGATTATATGGGTCTACAAAAGGCCTCAGACTCTGCTTCCCCACCCCCCCTCAGATTTTTGCCACAGGGCACATGTGCTCAATGTAGAAAGAGAGAGAAAAAGGGAAAGTGAGAAATCACACCCCAGAGAGATGATCATGCCAAATTCCCTTCTTCTCCATTCTCCTCTCCAGATCCAAGGCGTGCACACACACACACACACACACACACTCACACACACACACACCTGGTGTGATTTTCCAAGCCACCGGATCTGAGACTCAAACCTTGGGTGGCCATGTGGGAATCCAGCACCTTAACTACTGCAGCACCTGCTGGGCCCCAGACTCTGCATTTTTAAAAAATTGCCAGGGGAGGGACCAGCAGATGTCATAACAGTTACATCACTGGACTCCCACGTGGCCGACCATGGTTTGAGTCCTGGACCCAGCAGCTTAAAATTCACTCTGGGTGCATGTGTGTGCATGCCCCAAATCCCGAGGGGAAAAATGGAAGAGAAGGGATTGTAGCATGCCCATCCTCCCCGGCGAGTGAATTCTCACTTTCTCTCTCTTTGTCTCTCCAGTGAGCACATGCGCCCTATAGCAAAAAATCTCTCAAAAAATTTTTTTTTTGTCAAGGGCACAAACTCTCCCCAGAGAGAGAGAGAGAGAGAAATCACCCAATGGGATGTGGTCACACCTTTTTCTCCATTTCTCCATTCTGTCAGGATTTATGGCAGGCACACACAAAAAGCTGTCAGGCCCAGGATTTGGGCCAAGGTAGCACATGTGGGATCCGACTCTGAGTGCACAGCTCTTAACCAGAGCTGAGGCCAAGCCTCAGATTCTATATTCCTAACAGGTTTCCTGCTGAGGCTGCCAGTGTTGCTCCTTAGCCCATACTCTGAGTAGCAAGATTGTACTTGTCACGTATTATTTTACTATAGGGCAGTGCCCTCACCAGAGAGAGACAGAGGAAGAGAGAAAGCACCACCACCGCCCCCTCGCCCCACCAAAGAGGACAACTATGGCACAGTCCCTTCTCTTCCATTCTCCTCTTGAGATTTTTTGGGTGTACACACATGTCCGCACATTTATCAGGCTGCTGGGTCAGGGACTCAAATGCGCAGCCAGCCATGTGGGATCTAGCTGCCTTAACTACTATGCCACCGACTGGCCAGAGTAGCAAGGTTTTAGGTAGCACCATGTCTCTGACTCACCTCCCCTGCCTTCCCACCTTCCCCACATGTGCCCACTCATGGCAACAGACACAGAACATTTTTCTTTCTGCTGAGCATGGATCAAAGCTGTTGTGGCTCTTCCCTTTTATTTAGCATTTATATCTTAAAAGCTGTTTATTGAATATTTCAAGTGCCAGGTAAGGGGTAGGGGTGCCGGGAGAAGACAAAAAGCAAGACATTTTTCTACCCAGAAGTGTTTGGTGTCACTTAGGAAGGGGCAGCTTTCTCAGAGCTGCCCTCTGCCAGACCTGTCATAAACATGCTAAATGAGGCCTGTCTCAGCGGGGCTCCCTGGGGCCCTGCCGAGCCTGCAGCCCCATCCAGAGATGAGCCTGTTTATCCCTAACTATTGTCTCTGACCTCTAAATCAAATCCCAGTCTGATACAAAACCTTCCCTCCTCCCAAGTCCAGGCTAGGTCCATTTGTAAGCCTGGAGGCAGCAGAAGATGACAGTAGTACAAGTACAGCTCTGAAATCGGACTGTCTGGGTTCAAAGCTCAATGCCACCACTTAGTAGCTGAGTGACCTTCGCCAGATGGCTTACCTTCTCTGGTTCTAGTTCTCATCTGTAAATTGGGGATGATAATTTGGCTTGTATCATGAGGCTGTTGTGAGGATCAGAGGTGACAATGCATGTAAAGCACAGCCTTTGAAACACGCAGGAAGCACCCCAAGCCATTACTTACTGTTATAAATATGAAAAGCGTGTGTGTGGAAGCTTATTGACGCCCTCTGAAAACCTGTACAAGTAAAAGCCACTGTGGTCCCTTAGACATCTATGACCTTCCCTGCTTGCACCATCTCCTCTCTGGTGCTGGGAGGCAGAATGTACCTAGAGATTGGAATACAGAGAAATCCTGCGGGATGAGGCAGTCTTTGGGGACCGCTTATGGGGCAGGAGGTTTCAGTCTATGAAAACCAAGCCTCAGTGTTGGAGGGGAATGCTCTGCAGATCCCCTCCCACCTCAACCTCATCCCCACAGTGTCCCCTCTGTCCAGGGTCACCTAGGCTGCCGCTCCTTCCGGCTGCAGTGAGAGGCAGCTTCAATCATTCATCTTAATGTCTCTATTAAGCAGGGTTATGACCAGGACGAGACAAGAAACAAGGTCTTTTAGTGTAAAAACACGGCTCCCAGGGCTTGGCCCCAGGGGACTCCTTGGCACTACTGCTGCTGCTGCTGCTGCTGCTGCTGCTTCTGGGGAGGGGGGGGGGCAACTGTGGTTCCAGATCAGGCGGAATGATTCTACCCTGAGCTCCTTTTTTCTGTCTTCCCTTGACCCTTCTAAGGACCCACCCATAGCTTTAATTTCCAATGCAAAGAGCAGTGACTTGGCATTTGGCAGCAGGGGCCAGGTGGGCCTCGAGGCTGTCTTTGTGTTAGACTGCCACCCTGATGGAATCGCTAGCTGCCACTCTTTGGCAATGTTGAGGAAGCTACAGCCTTAGCCACCAGGCTCTATGCATAGTAGGGCCTCACCTGGGGTCTGAGCTCAAAGCCTAGGGGATATAAAAATATTTCTGATTATGGAAAGCGCCAAGGAGAAATCCAACAAGACCATGCGACAGTATTAGAGAAGGTGTAGGAGCTGTCAGTGGAATTCATCAGGGGCTCAGACACAGTAGCCATCTGCTCAGGAAGCCCAGCGCTTGCCAGCTCTCATCTCATTTCAGCCACGCCTGGGCAGCATTTGGAGAGCTGGCTGAGGCTTCTGGGGAACCAGATTCAGAAAGCAATGAGCAAACACCCATTCAGAAGGCCTCGAAGGGAGCCACATGCGGGCTCACCCTTCCGAGCCATAGAAAGAAGGGCCTCCATATAACTGCTCCCAAATATCAGAAATATCGCCATTAGAACATGAGTCCTTTAACTATTGGCATGAGAGGACAAGAATGTGGAACACACAAGGTAAAGGTACAGAAAGGAGAGACTGGTCACCCAGCACCATTAGCTGACCACAGTCCCCCTACTGCTTAGATCACTGACTTCTTCCCACTGGCTGCTGCCTTCTCACTGGTCTGAGTTTCTCTCTCTCTACAAAGACTTATGCTAACTAAGAGCTCCTCTGTACTGGAGAGAAACAGCTCAGGCTGTGGAGCCTGCGAAACTGGGCTCACATGTGACTCTTCCCTTTCTGAGCAAGTCATCGCTGCTCATTGAGCTTCAGGTTCCTCTTTTGCTCCTTAAGGTCTCGAGGAGTAAATGGGCCTGCCATGTTCTGCGTAGCGCAGGGCCCGCCCTGTTCTGTGTGGTGCAGGGCCCACCGCGCTCTGTGTGGCACAGGGCCCGCCATGTTCTGTGCGGTACCGGGCTCGCCGCGCTCTGTGTAGCGCAGGGCCCGGCGTGTTCTGTGTGGTGCAGGGCCCGCCGCACTCTGCGTGGCACGGGGCCTGCGGTGTCCTGTGTGGTGCAGGGCCCGCCGCGCTCTGCGTAGCGCGGGGCCTGCCATGATCTGTAGCGCAGGGCCCGCCGTGTTCTGTGTAGTACAGGACCTGCAATGTGGAAGGAGAGAGGAGGCAGAAGCTCAGGAAGGAAGGCTCTCTGCCTCGGAGGTGGAGTGGGGGTGTTCCCCGTCTTCTCCCTGCAGGCTGTGGGTAGAGGGCCTTGGCCAGCAAGGGCTGTGAGAGCAGGGGGCGGGGTAAGGGGGGATGCCAGAGCAGCTGAGGGCAGCACAAAGTCAGAGTGAGTTAGCACCGGTCCCAGGGGCTGCATGAGCAAGGCAGGCTTTTACAGAGATATCCAGGGAACAAGAAATACCAGCAAGGAAGTTGCCCCATTAATAAATAAGAAGGCGGGAAATTAATGATGGCCTGAAAATGGCTGAGCTACTGAACTTGTTCTTTAAATCTGTCTCTAACAAGAAAAATAAAGAAAAGAGATTTGGCCAATTAGGAGGTAATGAAGACATCGTAGAAATAGCACCTGACAAAGGCACATGTTGGGGGGGCTGAATAAACTTCCATGGCCTTGACCTCACCCAGAGCCAGGAGGAGCCAAAGGAGGGGTCTCCTGCTTATAAGCTGGGAAAGTGGCTGCTCATCCAGGACCTGGGAAGGGGTGGGGAAGGAGCAAGAATAAAGACTCCAATTTGGGCTTCATTAATGTTTTTCAGGAGCTTGTCATGAGCCAGACAGGATACTCCACCTTTTCTAACACTGTCTCCTGTGAAAGGGATGAAGGTGAGCCATGAGGGGATGAAAGGACAGCCTGAATGAAGACAGACAGGTGACAAGGGAGCCTAAAGAGGAGAGCGCGCTGAAGGCAGCCACAAAGCAGAAGGACTCTGCTCAGAACTACAAAACTCCAGGCCCCTGACATAAGGGGTGGTCCATTTTCAGGAGTTTATGCCTGGAGACACGGGAGAGAGGGAACAGAGAGGGGTGGGAAGGAAGGAAGAGAAGTCTAGAGAAGAGGTCTGGGGCTAGAGGAGAGGGCAAGGCAGTGTACAGAGGAACGTCAGAGGGTGCTGAGGCAGGGCTTAGGGTGCCCAGCAAACCACACTGCTGCCACTCTGACCTCACTGGCACTCCACTGAGGCCTGGTGACCCACCCAAGAGCAGACTATCAGCCGTAGTGCAGCCCTGAGGAAAAGAAGGGAGAGAGTGTAGGTTCCATCCTGCCCCAGCCCCGCTCCCCTTATACACAAATGAACCTGCCTATGGCTGGGAAGGGTCTTATGGGTTGGGCTCCCTTAGCTCACCATCCTTTCCCAGGCAGGCCACATTGTCACCTGTG